>PISX010005083.1:0-63131 GCA_004024625.1 Mellivora capensis | reverse complement strand
TCTTCTATTTCAGTTTACTGCTTTCACTCCACTTTACAAATCATGATTGAGAAAATAAAAATGTATACTCTTTTTCAGTTTGGTTGTCTTTTTTTCAGCAATTTCTGGAAGCTTCTTATGTATTAATGATATTAGTCTCTTTTTTTGTCATAAGTGTTAAGATGTTTTTCCCAGCATTTTAGTTAGAGTGCTGCTGGTCTTTGATATACAAATGTTTGACCTGCATTTGGAGTCATAATTTTTTTTTAGAGAGGCTTTTCCATCCATTATAAGATCTGAAAAGTAGTAGTCTGTATTTTCTTAAAATTATTTTATATTGTTAAAAACAGATATTGCATATATTTCCTGGAATTTTGTTTTGTATGTAGTGTAAAATGATCTTTTTGGTGGCAGCTCACTTATTTTAAAATCATTTATTAAATAATGTGATGTGTAAGTCACGTACAATATATATACCTGTATATAAAAATCTGTGGAGTAACACTTAACAGAGAGCCTAAGATGAATTTTCTTCTCACAATGTGTGATGCAGTGATAGTTCTCCTTAACTGAGAGGAGGACTATTCAGATTTTTAATCATTAGAGTATTTGCTGCAATCTCCACATAAACTTTTTGGAGATATAATAATACAGTCTTATTGTTAACCTCAGTGTTTTAGTTCTTTATCATTTTAGTATTTTTTTAAGACTTGGAGGAATATGTTGCTTACATTTGCAATATCCATGCTAATTTGCTTTCTGTCTCTATCCCTTTCTGGATACTTCATATAGATGCACTCATTCAGCATGTGGTCTTTGCTTCTGGCTTCTTTCACTTGACATAATGATTTTGAGGTTCATTCATGTTGTAGCATGTATTCATTTTGCTGAGTATCAATATACTTTTATAATTATTTAAAAAATTTTCTAATTGTTTTGTCTTTCTTATTTTCAATACAAACTGTGAGGATAGAGACCATTGCTAAGTATTACCATAAATCCTTATACCTAGAAATACCATCTATTGTGATTGCTCAGTACATGGAGTAAAATGTAAAACTCTGGAACATAATTCCAGAATAACATTTATGAACTTATGAACTATCAGCCTACATACCTATCTATCTATTCTGTGGGTTTTGTTTTTTGTTTTGTTTTAAATTTATGTATTTATTTATTTTGGAGAGAAAGAATGTGAGCTCAGGTGTGGCAAGGGGCAAAGGGAGAGATCTTTTTTATTTTTTAATTTTTTAAAAATTTTTTATAAACATATAATGTATTTTTAGCCCCAGGGGTACAGGCCTGTAAATTGCCAGGTTTACACACTTCACAGCACTCACCACAGCACACACCCCCCCCCCACAATGTCCATAACCCCACCACCCTCTCCCAACCTCCCTTCCCCCAGCAACCCTCAGTTTGTTCTGTGAGATTAAGAGTCTCTTATGGTTTGTCTCCCTCCTAATCCCATCTTGTTTCATTTATTCTTTTCCTAGCCCCCGAACTCCCCACATTGCATCTCCACTAACTCATATCAGGGAGATCGTATGATAGTTGTCTTTCTCCGATTGACTTATTTCACTCAGCATAATACCCTCTAGTTCCATCCACGTGGTTGCAAATGGCAAGATTTCATTTCTTTTGATGGCTGCATAGTATTCCATTGTGTATATATACCACATCTTCTTTATCCATTCATCTGTTGATGGACATCTAGGCTCTTTCCATAGTTTGGCTATTGTAGACATTGCTGCTATAAACATTCGGGTGCACGTGCCCCTTCAGATCACTATGTTTGTATCTTTAGGGTAAATACCCAGTAGTGCAATTGCTGCGTCATAGGGTAGCTCTATTTTCAACTTTTTGAGGAACCTCCCTGCTGTTTTCCAGAGTGGTTGCACCAGCTTGCATTCCCACCACCAGTGTAGGAGGGTTCCAAAAGGAGAGATCTTAAGCAGACTCCCTCTGAGTGCAGAGTTAAACACAGGGCTTGATCTCAAAACCCATAAGACCATGACGGGAGCCAAAATCATGAGTCAGATGTTTAACCAACTCAGCCATGCAGGCATCCCTTTAATCTGTGTTTAATCTGTATATATATGTTGGTATGTATATTTCTAGCGTAATATTTATATTTCTCTTTCCTTCCTTCCATTACCTTTTTCAGTATAATCAAAACATGAGGGGATATTTATGTAATTTCACACCCGCATAATAAAGCCAGTGCTGGGTGCCTGGGTGGCTCAGCTGGTTGAGCGACTGCCTTCAGCTCAGGTCATGATCCTGGAGTCCCAGGATCGAGTCCCACATGGGGCTCCCTGCTCAGCGGGGAATCTGCTTCTCCCTCTGACCTTCCCCCTCTCATGCCCACTCTGTCTCATTCTCTCCTCTCTGTCAAATAAGTAAAATCTTTAAAAAATAAATCAAGTGCTACTATATAAAATCTTGTGAAATTATAAGACTGTTGTATATAATATTGTCTTGATTCAGTGATTTGCTTTCATAACTTTTACTTGGGTGTTTCAGTAATAAACTTTATATAAATGGAAACTTACTGAAATACTGATTGGTTTATAAACAGTGCTATAGTAGATAAAAAGGAGGTAAAACAACTTTCATGGAGGAATTTTTTTGTGGATTGTATAATTTGTACATGCATGCATGCTTCTTTGATTAGATGAATTACCAGCTTTCCCTTATAAAACTCCAAGGCAATTTACACTTAATCATGCTGATGAAATTAGGTGAATTACTCAAGATTGCAGAATATAGGACTTAATTTATCATTTGTTATCTTTTCCAGATTTAATCAGGTTACATGAAGTTAAAAGTTAAATACTTTGTCAGTAGTTTACATATGAAGTCCTACTAAAGCATTAAAGTCAAGTCTTTATTAAGTTTAAATATATATTTTAATATCCTAAAATGTATTTTAAGTAATTTATATTTATTTTTATATTACATTAGCACCTAAATGTACTATTTAGGTGGGTAAGGTAAGAATACTGATTTACGGAAGCTCTTTCTACTCTTCCTAACTTTCCTGCTGGTGTTAACTATCAAAATGGACTATTGTCTTTTAGTTTTGTAACTTCATTGTTAAAATATAAAGTTGTAAGTTCTTTGTAATTTCACAAGTTATTTTTCCTACATTTGGAAATAAGTTAAAATGAGGCACTGGGAAAGAAATTATTTTTATTAGTTTGTGAAGCCTTTTTTGATGGATTATTTATTTGGTAAGACACTTCACTTCCTTGAAGCAGTAAAATAAAAGATTTAGCAGTTTGCCTTGTTAGTATTTGTTAAAATGGGTAGCTTGGTTTCTAGTCATGAATCATGATAATTGAAAGAACCTGAAAGCTATTTAATATTTCATTTAGATTGTTACTTGTTTTGTTATTGAGAGCAAGTTACTGGACAGATTTCTTTTTAACATTTTATTTATCTCAGAGAGAGCCTGCATCTGTGGGGGGAGGGGCAGGCACAGAGGGAGAGGGAGAGGATCCCAAGCATACTCCCTGCTAAGCACGGATCCTGACCTGGGGCTCAATCTCAGGACCCCAGGATCGCAGTCCGAGCCAAAATCAAGAGTTGGACAAACCCAGGCACCTCTGGACAGATTTTTCTGAATGCCACTTGTTTTCTTGAATCTGAATTTTTATTTCCTTCTTTCTTTGTTAATAAAAGTCATATTGAAGAATTTGAAATCATAAACTTGATAAAAGTCATGGATGATACTTTCAAAAAAATATATAAGCCAAGAGAAAAAGAGTAAGGAACAGGGACTTAGCATATGATAGCTCAGATAAATGGTGTACAAATATGCTCCATGTAAGGAGATGCCACTTTCATCCACATAGTCACTTGTATGAAAACATGCAAGTGTGGTGATTTTAGGCTTGTCACTCGAGTCCTGATGCAGCTGGAGAGTGCCCTCTTCCACACATATCTGCACAGCACATGGACCCAGCCCATTTACCCACTCAGAATTCTGAGCATGCCCTTACCCATTTATTTGGCACACACATAACCTGTTGTGATGCTCTCTGGGCATCCCCTGAGGTTGCTTTTGTCTCTCCACAGTCCATTCCCACCTCAACTCTGAACCTGACACAGATCCTAACCACCCTAACTCTGAACCTGACACAGATACTGGGGAAATGGGGAGAGGGAAGGGTCTAAAGAAGCAATGTGTACATTGCAAGTGGCATTTGTGTCCCTCTTTCTGATGCTTTTTAAGAAAAGGCCAGATGTAGATGCATGTGTGGGTGCAGCCAAGACTTCTACTCTCTTGGGCTCAGTAAACTTCCTCTGGAAAGATTTTTGGGTTGTGCAGTATTTCTATTTGAAAAAGGAGAGGCTTTTTCTCATTTGCAGGAAAGCAGTGCAAAAACTAGCGGTTGCCTTATAAAGATTCTGTAGATAGTGGACCTATTCTCAGTTTCCCGTGGTATCTTTTGCTGTCCACCAAGTCATTTTTTGGAAACAAAAACAAGATACAGGAATGGAGATGATCAAGATTCCATAATGCATCTTGGATTTATACAAGGGTACAGTAGAACCATATGATACTTGCAAAAAAAGAATGTGTCATTCTGTTAAAAATAAATAAAATTGATCTTTGATATTTTGTAAGACTGCTACGAGAAAAATTGTCTTGAAACAATCCTCCTCACAAATAGAGCTACTGAAAAAGCAAACTCAGAAGATAAATTTGGTTTCAGTGGATCCTGCTGATGTATTAAGAAATGAGAATGTAATATTATTTACTCTTTAAAGATGCTTACCAAGGTTTTGATTTTAAGTTTTTTTAATGTTCTCTAAGTTATTTCCTTCCTCAAAGAAGCAAGTTTCTTTTCCTCCCTCCTTCCTTCTCTCTCTCCTCCCCTCTCTTCTTCCTCCCCTCTCTCGTTCCTTTTAACCTGTCCCTCCATTCCTGCTCTCTTCTGCTCCATCTCTTTCTCTCCCCTCCACTCTGCATTGTCCTTCCTTCCTTCCTTCCTTCCATTTTTTGCTCTATCTGGTAATTGTTTACTGTCTTCATATTTTAAAATGTAGGTATGGTTTATTCTAGGTTATAGACACTCATCTTGTTTGCTTTGTATATAAGTACTTTGTTTTTCCATACTTTTTGGATTACTGCAGCTTTGTAATACATCTTGAAGTCTGAGATTGTGGTACCTCCAGCTTTGTGCTTTCTCAAGATTGTTTTTCCTATTTATCTCCTCCTTGAATGGGAAATCCAAGACGAGTAGAATTTTAATAAGGCACGTTGATTGATAATGTCACTGTGGGGTGGGTGGGAAGAGAGCTGCCTGTCTGGCTGTAGGCTCCCTAATGTGGTAATGCAGAGGGACTTATTCTGGGTGGTAACCCCACACCGGAAGCCTTAGTACTTCCTGGTTAATCCGTGAAATGTCCTTGAAAAACAGCTTGTGTTCCTGGACGTGGTCGGTTTAATTAAATATTCTACCTCCCAACCTGAAATCATTTTCCTGAGCAGTAGAGGTCAGGATGCATGATTATTGAAACAGTTGTTTTGTGTGTAAACTTTTAATTAACCTTGATTTTGGCTCTGCTTTTTACTTCCACCCTTAATCCCAATGACTCCCATCTTCACCGTAGCCACTTTATACTATCTTCTGGATTGTCTCCCCTGTTCTTTTTATTCCTAACCCTTTGCTTTCCCATCTTCCTGAAACATAGTGCTGTCTTCTCCCCTGTTCCTTCACTCCCTTCTCCTCTCTTCCTTCACTTTTCTGGGTTTATGCTCTTCAAATATTGATATTGTAATTGCTATGGTATTAGGTAGGACTAGAAGGCAACACATTTTCTCAGTGTGCAACTTTCTGAAACATGCATATCAAAAGGCAATATCTGTTACGGTTTTTACTACCACAAGTATTTGAAATTTTCATTTTCATAACATCCCAACTATTAATTTTTTTTGCTAGCAAAAGTGTATATGTTTCTTGTTCTAACGTGTAATCTTCTGTAAGAAACTAGCAAGTCCTTATTTTTTTGGAGCTGTTATTATAATTTTCTATGAATTGTTCCTTTGAATTTCATAGTCACCGTGAAGTCCTGGGCTTTATGAGCAGTTTTCATAGAATCCTTATGCAGTATACTGACTCTTCATCACATTTGCTTCAGATATCTTCTAGTCTTTGTTTTCACCCTAATTTTAATTACGTTTATTTTATAAATTATATTTTAATTGAACATGTTTATATGCTTCATGATTTCTAAACTTTGAAGTAATAAGAAAGTTACTACCCCTCCAGACAATTTATACTAATTAAAAATTTTAGTTTTGTTTTACTAAACTTTCTAAAATTAATTTTTGTGGAACACTCTTGCAGAATAATTTGGCAGTGCATTTTGAGAGCCAAGAAACTGTCTCTGTATTTTGATCCTGTTCTCAGAAGGTTTAATTAAAAGGAGGGATAAGAGTTTGTTTAGTGGTTTGAATTCAATCGTATTCTTATTTTGTCAAAAGCTTTGAAGTACTAAAATGTAAAATATTTTTGTGTTTTCCAGATTATTGCTCAGTTGTAACAATTGTGGACCAGACAAATGTAAAGTTAACCTGCCTGCTCTTCAGTGGAAATTATGAAGCCCTTCCAATCATTTATAAAAATGGAGATATTGTTCGCTTTCATAGGTTGAAGGTATAATTCATACTGTCCAGAATTCACATCTGTTTGAAAAGAACTGTGTATTTTTCTAGTTAGCCCTAATTATGTAGTTGCTGTGGTAGAACATGGCAGTAAGCATTTCAAGAGACAAGAACAAATATAAATAATATTAGACATCAAATATTAATATTCGGAAACCTCTTCATTTGGACAAACTGCCTGCCCTCCTTCCACAAGAAATGCATTAGATGCTGTGATTTAGCCTCCTTGCAGCCTGTCTTCTCACTTCTGAATGTAGATTGATGCTCTAAAGGTTTCCGTGTAGAGCTGGTTAAAAAAAAAAAAAAAAAAAAACACCTTAAGCCAACAGGGCTTTTGTGTGTGTGTGTGTTAAAACATGAACAGATATGTTGGTACTTTTAAAATTATGCTATCAATTAAATTTAAGGAAAGCTTTAATATGAAGTTTAAGCTATTAAATAGTATGTGATTTTAAAAAAAAATTAAATACTTTAATATTTTAAATCCCTTTGGGTTTAAGCATTTCAATCCCTTCATCTTTTCGTCTTGTTATATGGGTTTCCATAAAGCTCTTTCATTATCTTGGTTGTCTTTTTTCTTCTAATACTTTAGTTTATCTGTGTCCCTCATGGTCAATGTGATGCTCATAGATGAGCACAATATTCTGGTGTGTTCTCTCTTAGTTTTAGTGGGAATTACCTTTCTTTATCTCTTATGCCTTTCCCTGAGAATAGATGAATAGTAGAGAATATTTGTGTAAAGTTAAAAAGGAAATAGAAATATTATCATTGTAGCAAATTTGTCCCAACTTCAAAAAATAACTTATTTCTCACATACTATTGTTTCAGACAGTGCACTCTTCCCTCCTCATGTTTTTAGTTGTTATTCTTGCTATTGTTTAACTGAAGTAGGATATATATCTCTCAGTTCTATTTATTTTAAAGAGAATAGACTGTAGGTTTTGGTTTTTTAATGTCTGGCTTACACCTGTGTGAGGCAACCATATTACTGCATATAGTTTCACTTTGTTCATTTTCATTGTTAAGTGTGCGAATGCATCAATTTATATATTCTGTGGGACATTCAGTTTGAGGATATTATGCTGCTATAAATAGACTAATACATATCTTTTAGTGAATATATATATTAATATTTTTATTATTAATGAAAAATTTACTGGATAGGCTTAATAGATTAGCTGTATCATGTTTACTTGAACGTAGATCAATAGAATTTATCTAATCTGAAGAACAAGGATAAATAAGAGATTAACAGAACCCTGGGGACCTATGCAATGATATCAAATTGTGAAATATCATTTGAGATGCACAAGAAAACCGTGTGAATGGGAAACAGAAATATTTACAGGAATACATAGAAATGACCAGAAGTTTTCCAAATGTGATAGAAAACATTGACTTACAGATTTTAGAAACTCCGTGCACTCCGTTCATGGCACCGCAAAGCAAAGCATGCCTAAACAAATCACTGTGAAACCATTGAAAAAGATTTGAAAAAAGAACTTGAAATGAGCTGGCAGAGAAATAACACATTCCATGTAGGAGACTGTAATACTAGCCATCTTTGATTTCTTATCAGAATTAATGGCACTTGAGGAACAAAGCAATGATAAATTTAAAGTGGTGATAGAAAATTGATTCACCTGGAATTTTGTATCCAGAGAAAATATTTTTCAAAAGTGAGAGAATCCACGGTCAGCATATCTTTACTACTATTAAATGCTAAAGGATGTTGTTCAGGACAAAAAAGAATGCTACCAGCCAGAAACTTGATGGTTAGGAAATAACTAAAAACAAAGGAAATGATAAAAGACACTGTTTAGTTTTTCTTCCCATAATTTCATTAAAAGATAAATGACTGTTTAAAAAAAATGGTAACATTAGTAAACATGGAGTTTATAAAATATGTAGAAGAATATAAACAATAGCACAAAGGATGGTTAGGGTAGTTAAGTGGAATTAACCACCGAAAGGTTAGTACATACCTTCAAAGGTTATTACACTTTCCGTAGAAAGTGTAAAATGGGATATGGGCAAGTGGGGAATATGACATGGAAAGGAGGGATGATACAGTGGAACTATATTGATTCCAAAAAACTTTAAGATAAGGATTCTTTCATAGCTTAGAGGAGGTAAACAATACTGGTAAGTTCAAAATTAGACAGGAGGGGCACCTGGGTGGCTCAGTGGATTAAAGCCTCTGCCTTTGGCTCAGGTCATGATCCCAGGGTCCTGGGATCTAGCCCTGCATCGGGCTCTCTGCTTAGCGGGGAGCCTGCTTCCCCCTCTCTGTGCCTGCCTCTCTGCCTACTTGTGACCTCTCTCTCTCTCTCTCTGTCAAATAAAAAAAAAAAATCTTAAAAAAAAATTAGACAGGAAAGGAACAATAGAAAAAGTTTTTAAAAGGCAAAAAGGACACAAAAGGAAAACATAAGATAGACTTAAATATAATCAAATCATAATTTTATGTAAATGAACTAAACACTCGACTGAATAATAAAAAGAATAAATACCAACTTCCTACAAGAAATGAAGACTTCACAAACAAGTTATAAGTAAAACTATAGAAAAGATATACCAAGCAAACAATAAGCATAAGGAAAATGAAAGCACTATATTAATATCAGATGGAGTACTGAGGGAGATTAAAAGGGGGGAATTTCATAAGGATGAAAAGATTGCTTAATGAAGAAGTTGTAACCATCGTAAATGCACCTGCATCTCCCAGCCGAGCCTCAGAATCCGAAAGCCAATCTTTGTGGCTTATCTTGGCCCTCAGCGAGACTGGTGACACCTTTGCCTCCCTGCATTTTATTTACTTGGAAGTCTTGTATTTAAGCATTCTGGTTTTCCTAGTAATGGTCATAAATAATTGTCACTTACTTATTTTTCCTTTTGTAAATTATACGTTAGTAAGAAAAGTAATAAATGGAAAAGTGCAAGCCTGGTAGGATCAGGGAATAGACTACCTAGACCTTTAAAAAATAGAAATAAATACTACATAGTGTTCTAAGTTTACATGGTGCTTGTGGATCTTGGTACAGCCCAGTTGACTTTTATAATTTTTGTGCTAATTAAGAAAAATATATTAAATAAGCATATCTTCTATTAACTATCCTGGCAAGACTTTATAACCTTTCAAATTTCTTGAGTTTTGGGGTTCTGCGTCAGTAAGCTGTTTTGTTTTCTGCTTCGCCCAACTTTGTTAGATCCAAGTGTATAAAAAGGAGACTCAGGGTATCACCAGCTCTGGCTTTGCGTCTTTGACATTTGAGGGAACTTTGGGAGCTCCTATCATACCTCGTACTTCAAGCAAGTATTTTAACTTCACCGCCGAGGACCACAAAATGGTAGAAGCTTTACGTGTTTGGGCATCAACTCATATTTCACCTTCTTCGACATTAGTCAAATTGTGTGATGTTCAACCACTGCAGTATTTTGACCTGACTTGTCAGCTCTTGGGCAAAGCGGAAGTGGATGGAGCATCATTTCTTCTAAAGGTAGCTATTTTAAATACTTGAAATTATAAATGAGCACCACCTACATATCTCAACAGAGTTAATATTTCATTCTGGCGGGATAAATGTGCATGCTATTTATTATATTAAGAACTTGAAGTCTAACTTACCATTTTTGATGAGCCTAGATATTCGTGCAGCTCTACTCTTGAACTTACATTTCCAGAGAAAAATAGCATTCTCAATAGTTTAAATATAGTTTATGCTTTATTTATTTCTTATTTTAGTATTAATAAAATATAAAGTTGTTTTCTATGTTACATTTTAGTTGCAATTCTACATATTCGTATTTCTGCTTCCCTGTCAGGGTAGCCTTCCTATTTATCTTGGCTAATTCATGTTGGGTTCTTTTCCCATGTCATTTCACTGCCTGTTTCATTGGGTAGATCACAAATAGTTTTGAAGTGTTTATTTTTGTTCTTGTTCTGTTTTGTTTTTAAATCAGCATGATTTTTAAAAAGTAACGTAAGGGGCACCTGGGTATCTCAGTCCGTTAAGCGTCTGCCTTTGGACTCAGGTCATGATTCCGGAGTCCTGAGATCAAGCCCCGCATCAGGCTCCCTGCTCGGCAGGAAACCTGCTTCTCCTTCTCCCACTCCCCCTGCTTGTGTTCCCTATCTCTCTGTCTCTGTCAAATAAATAAACAAAATCTTGAATAAATAAATAGTAACGTAAGACCCATCTAATCTTTGTTTATACCTACCTCAATTCACTCATGAGTAGCTTCTTTAAAAAAAAAAAGATATTTTTTTTTATTGACTTGACAGACACAGTGAGAGAGGAAACACAAGCAAGGAGACTGAGAGAGGGAGAAGCAGGCTTCCAGCTGAGCAGGGAACCCGATGCAGGGAGCGCAATCCCAGGAGCCTGATCCCAGGACCCTGGGATCACGACCTGAGCCCAAGGCAGACGCTTAACGACTGAACCACCCAGGCTCCCCGACTCATAAATAGCTTTTGAAAAAGTCAGTTGTCTGATATTAATCCTCATCTACCCATCCTATGCAGAATACATTTAAACAAGCACTGCTTCAGTTCTGCTCCTGTCTGACTCTTTGAAACATTAGGATAAGAAACAGAGTACAGAAGCACGAGTATTGGGTTTAGTTTTATCATCATTTATACCTTGCCCATAGGAAGGAATGGGGAAGATAGAAATCCCTGAATAAAAGATGAAGTTTTTAAAGTTGAAAGTGGCACATTTATATGCATGTGAAATACTCTAAATTATTGCATGCTATAAAAATAAGTTAAGTTGGGGCACCTGGGTGGCTCAGTGGGTTAAGTCCTCTGCCTTCAGCTCAGGTTATGATCCCAGGGTGCTGGGATCGAGCCCCTCGTCGGGCTCTCTGCTCAGCGGGGAGCCTGCTTCCTCCTCTCTCTCTCTGCCTGCCTCTCTGCCTGATTGTGATCTCTGTCAAATAAATAAAATCTTAAAAAAAAAAAAAAGTTAAGTATGACACCTAAATTAAAGCAAAGTAAAATCATCCAAAGTTAGAAGGAACCCTGCGTCAGCTGGTCATACTTTTTGCCAAAGTGACAGCCTTAACAAATGAGCATTTGTTAATCACTGAATACTTCTAGTGACAAGTAATCTACTGTGCAGAGGATACTCCATCTATTGACTGCTGTATTAGAAAATTCTTAAATTCTGAGATAAAATCTGCCACCTTTTAGCTGACGTGGCTGAATCTATATTCACTCTAAAGCAACAAAACATACACCTGCATACCATTTTCATAGACAGCCTTTTCAGATAAGTGAAAACAGCTTTCATTTAGATGTTATTTTAAAATACAGCATTCAGAAGTGAATGTATTTTTGTAAATTTTCTAAGTTTATTTTATAAATGTGGAAAAATGCATTTACAAGAATATTCTTACATTTCTTATAGTAACAAAAATTGGAAACACTCATTACTAACAATAGAGAATTAATTGTGTGAAGTAGTAATATATTATGGAATACTCTTACAATAAAGTGACATTGTAGACATAGTTATTAAAGTAGATACTCATAATATCCTGTCTGGCAATTAATGCAGTTTTATTCATATACTAAAATACATGCATTGTAAAAGTAAATTAAAAAGAATATATAGCAATATTTTATTTATGTTCTCTCTGGGAAGTCAAATTTTAAGTGATGTTTTTTTCTAAAATTGATTTTCCAATCACATACCAGAAATAACTTTTTAAATTATGTTTTAAACACAAAAGGAACCAGACATTACTCCAAATGCAGTCTGAAAAGCATGAAGTGTAGCATAATTATTACCTTTCTCAGCCTGGATTTGATACCAGTGTTGTTTCCTATATTATTAACTATGATAACTAACTTATTTTAATTTTTCTTGTAGACATGTTACACCGATAACATGTTAAAACAATAATATACTGTATTCTACAGTTTATTTTTAGAACTCAGAAATGGTTTAATTTTAAGGAGAATATAATCTTCTTTGTGAATATTAAATATATCTGTGAAAATGTCTAGCAAAATAGAATTAGAAGTATGCCTCCTTAACTTGATAAATAATTTCTCCTATAAATTAATCAAACAAAATATTTAGTGATAAAATTCTGAAGTCGGTAATGCCAGGAACAAGACAAAAATACCCACTATTTTCTCTGTTACGTTGTTCAGGAAATCTCAAGAATTTACTAAGATAAAAAAGGTGAGAGAGATAACTCTTTTAAAAGAAAGAAATAAAGAAGGTCAGTACTCACAAGTTACAAAAACCCAAATAATGAACTGAAAACAGCCATTTGGATTAATAAAATTATTTCGTGAGAAAATTGGTTTAAACATTAGTGAAATATATCTTTGTTACATTTTAGTAATAACTAGACCATATAATTGAACAGAAGTTCTTCCAACATCACAATGTCTGTAAAACAAGACAGTTCAGGCAAAAAAATCCCTGAACTTCTTTGAAGAAACATAAAAAGCAGGAGCATAAAAGAAAAGTAGGACTATTAAAAGGTTTTTTATTCTTTTTTAAAGTGTTTTAAAATAAAATGCTGTTTTAATTAAAACCATATTTTCTAAGTTGACTGTATTTCTGAAATTTATTAGAAACAAATGAAAAAAAACATTAAATGATCAAGAATAAGACAAGAAAAACTTGACAAAACTCAGTGAGATCTCCATTATCAGCTATCAAATCATATTATGAAATTACCGTAATTAAGATTATAATAAGACTGATCAATGGAAAAGATAAGGAACCTTAGTAACAGTCTTACAGGGCACCTGGGTGGCTCAGTTTTTAGGTGTCTGCCTTTAGCTCGGGTCATGGTCCCAGGGTCCTGGGATTGAGGCCCACATCAGGCTCCCTGCTCAGCTTCTCCCTCTCCCACTCCCCCTGCTTGTGCTCCCTCTTTCTCTCTCTCTCAAATAAATAATCATAAAAAAAAAACACTGTACACTGTACAAATAATATATTCATGATAAAAATAACAAGTGTCATTTCGGATTGATGAAGACAGATTGTTGAATGGTTATTGTTATCTATTTGGAAAAAGGAGTCAGATCTATATATAAAATATAAAAATTCCTAACAGATTAAGTATTGATACAAAATTACAAAAGTTCTAGAATTTATTAAAAAAGAAAAAAAAAAGACTAGGTTTTAAGTGATTAAAACTGAAGCATAAAAATAATGTAGCAACACTCTATTCTCTCAACTCCTCCCCCAAAAGACTGGTAGCTTCGTCTAGAAAGCTATTTTAAAGTCACAAAAACAGTATACGTGAAATGAAGGAACAGTTTCCAAGTGGAGAAAAATGTTTGGGACATATAATGTGACTATTCCCAAAGTGTTTGTTCTGGTTCTTTGAATAATCTAGGGAACAGTGAGTGACCCAAACACAACGATTGTTTATTTGAAATTGGCACAGTCACCAACACTATTGAATACTTCCTCTGTAAGCTGACCCTGGCAGGCAACCTCTCTTGTAGAAAAATCAGTGTTTTCTGTTCAGTAAGCCTGTTTCTCTTGTCCAGCCAAATTTCTTACATACAGAGAGAGGCATTCTTACCTCATGCCAGATGTCTCTTGCCATGCCCTTTTATAACAAAGCATAGCGGTGTCTTAAAAGCTTAGCACAACACAGGCTAGGTGACATGTTGAGGGTGACGTAGTGCATACTTACTCATCCTGTGCCCCTTGTCTCAACATGGTTTACATAGCAATCCAATATATCTTTTCCTTTTCCAGCACCCGTGATTTTCATGCATTTGAATTCATAGCCTCTACCATAAATCGAATGTTCCTATCTGTACTTTAAAGGCCTTTTCCAAATTAGAACAAAGTGAAAAAATGAGCAAAGTTTAGAATACATTTCTAAAAGTTAGGGATTTATACTTAAGAAAATTAGCAGATATAGTCATAAGGGTTTATATATAAGATGGTAAGAAGGACAAATTCAACAATATGTTAGTACTTTTTACTAAGTAGTGTGAATTTTTTTCTTCTTTACATTTACTACATGTCCTATATCTGTTCAGTCCTTTTACAATCAGAATATACACCATATTTAAAGTTCAGCAGGTATTTGGGGGAATACCTTTAATTACATTTAAGTGACATTATTAACAGCAAATAAAACTCTTTTAAAAATCTTTTACAGTTACACAAAATGATCATTAAACTTTGCTTTACCCTATTATGGCAGGTATGGGATGGCACCAGGACTCCGTTCCCATCTTGGAGAGTCTTAATACAAGACCTTGTACTTGAAGGAGATTTAAGTCATATCCATCGGCTACAGAATCTGACAGTAGACATTTTAGTCTATGATAATCATGTTCAAGTGGCAAAATCTCTGAAGGTGATGTTGAGTAGCAAATGTTTGCTCTTTTTGTTTTTATAAATGCGGGTTAAATCACATTTACAGATGATATTTGAGGTCTAGAAATTAACTCCAAATTTATTTTTTCTTTAATTTTTAATTTGTAAAATATATTGAAAACAAGTTATTAGGAAAAAACTCAATTATTGGAAGATGCATTAAGTTATAGTGGTTTAACAACTTTTTAAAGCAAAAGAAATTTCCTGGATATTTTAAAGCTGTACACAATTTTATTATAAAAATTGTAAGGAAAAATTTTTTGTATGAATTTGTATAAAATATTTGTGAGCTTAAATGTTTAGCGTTATTAATTGATTTTTCAAAATCTAGCCTACAACTTTGTACTCAGTAATTTAAGAAACTTTTTTTAAGATTTAATTTTTTTATTTGATAGAGAGATCACAAGTAGGCAGAGAGGCAGGCGGGGGGTTGGGGGAGCAGGCTCCTCGCTGAGCAGAGCCTG
This sequence comes from Mellivora capensis, assembly GCA_004024625.1. NCBI lineage: Eukaryota > Metazoa > Chordata > Mammalia > Carnivora > Mustelidae > Mellivora > Mellivora capensis. The sequence goes on along the minus strand of PISX010005083.1, from coordinate 47,637 downwards.
ATGTGGATGTGGGGGGATGGGGGAGTGGGTCCCATGATCCTGATATCATGACTTGAGCCGAAGGCAAGAGGCTTAAGTCACTGAGCCACCCCAGTGCCCCAGTTTCAGAAATTATTAATCCACCTCATAAATTGTGTGTGTTTATAATATACAGTTTATTAGAATTTGCTCACTGCTTTTGAGTTAATTTTTAGGTAAAAGTGAACTGTTCAGATATGGCACTTCTTGATTATTAATATTGGGAATAATTTATTTTATTTTTTAAAATTCCTTTCTTTGCAAGTATCTTTTCTAGCAACAAGTGGCATCAATAATAGCAATAATAATAGTAATATTTGTTAAGCACATCATATGTATTTAGTACTATCTTGTGCAGTTGGTATTGTCACCTTTCACATTTTACAAATGAGAAAACTGGGCAGTCACAGGTTAAGCCCCAAATTTCATAGCTACTTGGGTGAAGCCAGTATTTGATTATAGTGTTTGTTTCCAGGATCAGTCCTTTTAAGCAGTATAAAGAAATGACTTTCTTTATTGCAAATAGATTCTATCCTACCTTTAGGGAGTTAACAGCCTACTTATAGAAAGTTATATGGCCTACTTATGGGAAGAAAACAGTAAAAGTGAATTGCAGTTGTTTTAGATCTGAATTTTATGCCCAGTTTCCCTTTGTAAATAAATGTTCTTGAAGAAGGAAATTGTTCCTCACACACACAAAGAAACCCACCCAAATAAACTCAAATCAATAAATTAGGTTAAAGTCAGAATCCAGGAAGGTGATAACTGAATTTTCTTACCCTTTATGTGTGTGTACATGCTTTCATACCCAACATACAAAGATAAAATGACTGCTGAAGATGCATTTTTGATGCTTTTCCCTGATTTTCTCTACATTGATTACTTTATTTTGAAAATAAATGTAATAATAAAACCAATTCAGAGTCTTTTTTAAATACGGAGTTTTGGGGCACCCAGGTGTCTCAGTAGGTTAAGCATCTGTTTTGGGGTCAGGTCATGATCCTGGGGTCCTGCAATCAAGCTCTGCATCCTGCCCCCTGCTCAGCAGGGTGCCTGCTTCTCCCTTTCCCTCTGTCCCTTACCCACCAGCTAGTGTGCTCTCTCTCTCTGTCTCAAGTAAAATAAATACAATCTTAAAAAAGAAAATATAGAGTTCTTATGAATGAAAAAGATTAATATTTTTAGATTCTACTTTCACAATTTAATTCCCTTCTCTTTCTCTCTGCTGCTTTTATAGGTCTTTCTGTTCTCCCTCATTTGTCCTGATTCCCTTGTCCAGGTCCTGAACAGCACCTAGCACAGTGCTTTCCTTATAGTAAGGATAAAGTAAATCATATCTACTAGTGAATGAGTGTGAATTTATGTCGGATTTTTTTCAGATCCCTTTTTGTCTGCTTTATCTCACCCACTAGAGGGTGCTCTGAGCACACATTACTAAGAAACTATAGGACACTTAATCTTTTTCTGAAAATACCGTAACATTATATTATTTATCTGTAATATAATAGAAAAATGAAAAGGATTTTCTCTCTGTAAGTAATGTATATTTAATGTATATTGGCATCCCATTTTATTTGTCCTAAGACAACTTTATACAATTTGATATTAAGAAATCCTGAGTCAGATGACATTGATACAAATGAATTCTTATCAGTACTTGAAGACAGCTGTTCGAAATTGCATTTTTATACTGAAATACATGGAACAGATTTTTGTTGTATAGGAACAGGATAGTTTTTTTTTTAATAAAGAGTATAATTAAGACAATCTTAAAGTATAATTGGCTTTTATAAATGTTTTATAATTGAAATCATTCTTTTTTTCCTCAATTTTGCTTTTAAGTGTTAACACAGGCACACATGCATAAACCCACATATACATGGAAACACACACACACACACACACAAATATTTTGAACTTTTTGTCTAGAAATTAAATCATTATATTCCCAATCATCAGTCCTATCCTGACGTAATTTAAAAATAATTATAAAAAATACTTAGTCATAATTATGTTTTGGACTTCAGTGACCCAATAGCTATAGTTTGACTGGTTATTTTCAGACATATAGAGGGAATTTTGTGATAGTTTGTAAGGAATAATAAAATTATTTCTAAAGGGATAATAATTTCTTAATAGCTTTATTTGCTTTATTTTTGATGTTTACTGAAATGATTTTATCACAGTTTTTGAAAGTGTATTTTTATAATTTTGGTTATGACTCCCTCACTTCTATGTTTAGAATCTTATCCCATTACTGACAAGACTAAGCGATATGTGTCTATTATAGTAGAACATCTGGCACATTTCATAGTATATTTAGCAAGCTTAAAAAAAAATACAATGCTGCCTCCAGAAGGAATTTCTGGAAATAACAGTTTGTCATCTTAATAGACAATAGTAGAAAAGTTAGTGTAATAAATATCCATGTGCCTATCAATCATTTAAACTTAACATTTGTTTTTAAACTTAACATCTTTAAGTGTTCTACTACACTAATTTCAGGTACTTTTAATTTTTAGGACATAAATCTCTACATACTGAATCTTCCTTGTACCTCTGTTCATACTTATTTTTTGCTCCCTAGTATCTTCCTTCTGCTTATCCTAATATGGAGTTATATACACCCATGTTTATTATGCTTTAAGTACTTATCTCTGAAAAATATATATGGTATATATATTACTCTCTAATTTACTTTCTTTGAAATTATATTTTTAAGATATATCCATGTTCATATATGTATCTGCATTAATACCACAGGGTCTTAATTATTATAGCTTTATTTTTATTTTTTATAGCTTTATTTTTAAATGAGACTCTGTAGAGATACCTGCGTGGCTCAGTCGGTTAAACTGCTGCCTTTGGCTCAGGTCATGATCCCAGGGTCCTGGGTTTGAGTCCCACATAGGGCTCCTTGCTCAGCAGGGAGCCTGCTTCTCTCTCTGTCTCTGCCTGCCACTCTGCCTGCTTATGCTCCATCTCTCTCTGACAAATAAATAAATAAATCTTAAATAAATAAATAATATTCTGTAGATCAAGCAAACCTTCCCCTCACCCCTTCCAGTTTAGTCTTCAGACTTGACTTGCTGTTCACATTCATATACATTTTCAGATCAGCTTTTCAAATTCCGTAAAAGACACTGGGGATTTTGATTGAAATTACACTGATTTTAAAAATTAATTTGGGGGAGAGATTACTATCTATAATGTTGAAGCTTTTTGTTTATGAATATGATATCTTTCTCTATGTGTTTAGGCCTTTAAAATTTTTTTTTTTATATCTACACAGTAGGGCATTTCTCTAGAGGGAGGTGGTTTTTATTTATTTATTTATTTTAAGTAAACTTTTCACTCAATGTGGGACTGGAACTCATGACCCCAAGATTAAGAGTCACATGTTCTACTGACTAAGCCAGCAATGGATCTGCACATGTTTAAGTCTTTACGTTCTTTTTATATACTACACTGGTGTGTTACCTATATTTTAAAAGAATCACAGAGTGATAAATGTCCAGAAAGAGTGAAACAAAGTAAATAGAAGTTTTTTCTTCCAGTGTCTTACTTTGGACACCATGAGGAAAATCAGTTTTGTCGTCTTTTTTCTTTCTGTATTTTCTTTGCTTCTCTGACTCTTTTTATCCTGCACCCATGCAATATTGTAGGGGTCAGTGGAAAAAGAGAAAAAAAGACCTAAATCCCTACTTCCTTATAAAAACAGTACTGGGAGGAAAAAGTTTATATAGCTTCTTTCTTTGAGTAGGTGTCAGTTTCTTTGATTAACATTCTATATCTGTCATTTTAAGTCTTCTACATTAAAAGAATATCAAATACTCTATATTTAAAGGACATTTTTAAGATTAAGCAAGGTATCTAAAATTATAGAACATTTAGTTCAAAATTATAATTGGTTTAATCTTGTATTTGAACTCAGAATTGTATAGGCACAGTGGTTAATTCTATTACAAAAGTTTTCTTTCCATAAAATTTGTGGAATAGGGGAATATTTTAATATTACATTAAAAAATTTCTAGTATTCTCATAATAAGAGTATTTTAGCAATCATTTAATTAAATCTTTTTTTAAAGATTTTATTTTTATTTATTAGAAAGATAGCGACAGAGAGCACGAGCGAGACCAGTGAGCATGAACAGAGAGGAGGGGGAGAAGCAGATTCCCCACTGACCAGGGAACCCCCTTCCAAGGTGGGGCTTGATCCACCTGATCCGCCAAAGGCAGATGCTTAGCGAACTGAACCACCCAGGCATCCCAAGTCATACCTTAAAATAGCTAAAACAAGTTATTTTCAGTAACCTCAAACAGTTTTCCAAATCAAGTAGAGGGCTTGAGTTTGAGTTGAAGCAATGGTTTCTTAACTACTGCATTTTATCAATACTAAGACTCAGTCTTATTTCACGCTTTAATATCTCTGACATGGAAATATGTCTTCCATTTGAAAAAAAACATACAGATGGATACATATATAGAGAGAGATATACATGCATGTATACATGCACTTATATATTGTATGTAGATGTGTATACAAGAGTTTATGTAAACATATACATGCATATATATCTATATATGCGTGAGTATATATATGTGTATAGACACACACACACACACACACCCATGTACTTTTCAATGTATACACATGTGTGCACACACACACAGACACATTTTGGTTTTGATACAGTGTCCTTAGGGCTGATACCTAGCACAGACCGGTATAACACACCAGGACCTTTCTGATTAGTAAGTACCCCTGATTGTTGGTCTTATGCCCCACATTGCTTTGTTAAGTATTTTATGTATCAGAATTTGTTTGATCTTTCGACATTTTCTAAATAATAAATAATGTATTTTTAGGTTGGAAGCTTTCTTAGAATTTATAGCCTCCATACCAAACTTCAGTCAGTGAATTCGGAGAACCAGGCAACATTGTTAGCTCTAGAGTTTCATCTCCATGGCGGTACCAGTTATGGCCGGGGAATCAGAGTCTTGCCAGAGAGTAACTCTGATGTGGATCAGTTGAAAAAGTAAGCATATTATATGCCTATTTAGAAATTGTAAATAAGGTATTAATTAAGCTGCTTCCAAGATACTATTGTACTGGACTGGGGTGGATGGATCCGGTAAGTTCTTTGTAATCGATCCTCGTAACTTGTGCCAACTATCCGTTTGTTTAAATAGATGAACCAAATGAAACAGAAATCAAGCAATCACAGGTTCAAATAGCTAAATAATAGCAGAGCTAGGAATGTAGTCTTGGGTTTCCAGTAGTTACTTGTGCACTTAGGTCTACTCTGTGCTTGTGTTCTTTCTTCTTCTAACATTTGGCACATTTCCCAAGTACACCAACAGACAGTTGAAACTGGATTTAGCTAGAGTTTGGAAGACTTGATACATACCTAGAATTCCAAACATATGTAATCCTACCATGAAAAATATTATCTCTTTAAAGTGCCTATGACTGATAAAATAGGTATCAGAAGTGTTTTAGAGTATCGTATTTTAAAAACTTTTCGATGTGCCCAGAAAGTGAATAGTACCTTAAGTCATGCTGCATTGGCAGTTTTCTTTTTTGTGACACATCCCTAATGCTCACTGTGTACAGAAACTTTTTCACCAGTAATCTACAAAAGTAAAAATAAATCTTCTGCATATCTTCAAAGAGCTCTAGAAAATAAACCCCATTCAGTAAGTTGAAATGAAATAATATTTTTACATTTTAACATATTGAAATCAGCATGACTTTTAAAACCAATTAAATTAGCTATTTTAATAATCTTATCTCAGTTTTACTTCTTTATTTCTTATATTGCCTGATATAGAGCACTTTCACTTTTGGACTCTGGAATGAGACTCTTCTAACAGAATGCTATCATTAAATTCCCAGTTTATTTTTGTTTGCAGCATTTCGTCATCCTACTGTTTTACTCATATCTTTGTAGAGTCAGGTTTTTTAAATTTAGAGTACCTTTGGGGTAGCCATAGACCTTCTACTGAAGAAGTTATACACATACACACATGCATAATTTTTATACAATTTCAGTGATTTCTTGGTTTCTAAGGATAGAACTAAACTGATCATATTGACTTTGTTTTATGCAATTTGATTTGAAATTATATTCTTTCAATTATAGGGTTTTAGAATCTGCCGATTTGACAGCCATTCAGTGTTTTGATGGTATATGCCATTCAGAACATGAGGACAGCTTTCGGACTCTTTCAAGTAAGGACAGTTTTTAATGTTAATGGTTTAGCCCTTGCTAACTGAAATGGCTTTATCAGTATTAGTTCTCTTTTTTTAATATCGTCCCATCTCTGCCTCTCTTTTTTGGTTAAATCCATATTCATTGTAAAGGAATAGGGTAAATCTATATCTGTGTCCTATGTAAAGGCAATATTATTTCTGCCTTAATTGCATAATTGCATTTTCAAATTGGAATGGTAGGGATTACTTAATTGGTGATATACGTAGTTATTTATGCATGTATGTATGCTATGTTGTGTGTATATATGTGTACATGTGTATATATTCATTAAAATTCTGTATTTCCTAGGCAACCAATTGCCAGTTTCTAAAATGAACAGTGGTTGTTTTTGCTGCTTTATTTCAAAGAGCTAGATTATTTTTTGATCATACATATTTTAGAAATATACATGGTCTCCAGTCTTTATCAAATTCATCAAGTTCCTAGTTACAGGATCTTAAATACTTGGTTCTATATTTATATTATTGCCTACCTGAATAGGTGACTATTCAAATCTAAATTTAAATTTTACAAATTTTCTCTTTCACAATTTTGCTTTCATATCTGCTGGTACTTTCTAGGGCCTAGAATCTATGTCATGTTTTTATCCCATATTTTTTATTTCAATGTAACTCCTTCCATTATGATATTAACTATTTTATGAATATTTTCTCTTCTATACCGGTAATGATAAGCATTAAAATTAACATGTATTGCTTGGTTTAGCCACTTACTAAGTGCCTAATCTTAACAGCACTCCTTTGAGTTTGAAATTTTTTTGTCCCTTTTACAGAAAGGAAACTGAGGCTTTGAGTGATAGGGGTCATGTAATTTGCCCAGGGTTACTAAACTATTAACTGATGGCAAAGTCAGATTCAAGTGCAGCTTATTTGTTTTTTTTATACATATTTTAAGTTTATTTCTTTATTCTCTATGCCTTATTTATTCTCTCCACATTTCCTAGCACCTTGGTGATGGCATTTTAGCCGATCTGTGATTACTTAAGCAACCATTAACAGGCCAATCTACTTCAATTGACAGTCATTTGGGGACAGCATAATTTGTAATTATACTTTTTGAAATGTCTTTTCTCCTTTTGCAAAGATTTTTAAATTGTTTTTAAATTATAACATTAATACATGTCATGATATCAAGTTACAAAGCTTCCCCATGCCCTTGTGCCCACTTCTGAGGTTATGTTAATAGTTTAGTGTGGTTTCTTCAACACTTTCATGTTTATACAAATATATATACCTATACATAGACGGACACAACTTTCCCCTCTGTTTAAAATATCTGTCAACTTGGAGCACCTGCGTGGCTCAGTTGGTTAAGCATCCCAACTCTTGATTTCAGCTCAGGCCTTGATTTCAGGGTTGTGAGTTCAAGCCCTGCATTGGCCTCCACGCTGGGCATAAAGCCTACTTAAATTTAAAAAATGGGACCATACTCTACAGTTGCTTTCTTTATCAGTAGATAATAGACCTTTTATGGGCTAATCCATGTTACTCGAACTCATTTTTTTAATAGTATACAATATTTCATAATGTGATTCTAACATTATAAATCCAGCTATTTTCCATTTGATAGACATTCAGGTTGTTTCCAGTTTTTAGCTCTTAACAAATAATGCTTTGAAAACCATCCTTGAATAATTGTATGTTCCTGCTTTTCTTTCTCTCAAATAAACTCCTAAAAGACAGGTTGGTAAATCAAAGGGTAAGCACATCTTTTATTTTAATAGATGCTGTCAGATTATATGAGAGAATGTCATAAGGTTCATATGAGAATAACACTCTAGGAAAATGTCCTTTCCTCATACTCTCAGTGGTATTGGAGGTTAGCAGTATACGTAAATTTTGACAGTTTGGCAGGTATAAGGTGATATCTTACTTAGTTTCCTGAGTACTTGGAAACCTGAAAATATTATATATTTATCAGCCCTTTTTACTTCCTCTTCTTTGAATTGTCTGTTCTTACCCTTTACCTGATTTTCTGTTGGATTTTTTAACCATTTTTTTCCCCCTCAGTTTGTGGGAGACCATGTATATATTTTACACTGATTTTCTTATTATTTGATTGCTTTTAAGGTTTTTGCCATTGTTTTCACTCATGCAGAATGGCTGATATTAAGGAATCAGATTCATTGAAATTATATTTTGCCAGCTTAATTTGTCCATTCAAGTTCTCTTGTCATGGATTCTTATGCCATTTCTTATTAATGTTCAAGAAGAAGGACAATAAATCGTATGTTTATATATGATGCCACATAAAATAAATTAGAACTTACTATACTATTATATGTAATAGAATGTAAGCTAAAGTAATTGCAAAATATGGATACCTTTTTAGTCTCAAATTCTTCATTTTAAAATGAAAGTACTGTTAAAACCTACTGCTCTGTTCACTACTCCTGCTTTCTTGTTAAAGTAAAATCCTATGTTATGGTGTTCATCAAGTCATCCTATTCAACTTAATAAGTTTAATATCTTACCTACTTCTCCCTTTGTTTCATTTACAATGTGTTTTTCCAAAATAATAAAAATTTTCAAACATACAGAAAAATTGAAACAGTTGTACAGTGAGCACTCAAATACCTACTACCTAGGGACGCCTGCGTGGCTCAGTCAGTTAAGCGGCTGCCTTCGGCTCAGGTCATGATCCCAACGTCCTGGGATCGAGTCCCACATCGGGCTCCTTGCTCGGCAGGGAGCCTGCTTCTCCCTCTGCCTCTGTCTCTGTCTGCCTGTGCTCTCTCTCTCTCTCTCTCTCTCTGACAAATAAATAAATAAATAAAAAATCTTTATAAAAGATACCTACTACCTAGATCTTCTTTGCTCTGTCATATACTTCTCTCTGTCTTTTAATCCATGAGTCCATCTTATATTTTGACGTATTTCAAAGTAAGTTGCAGACGTAAATATACCTCCTAAGCACTTCAGAATAAATATCATTAACCAGAATTCAATATTTGTTGAGGATTTTTTAAAATTTTTGGTGTAAAATTACATGCAGGGAAATTGATACCTTAAGTGTACCATTCCATGAGCTTTGGCTAATATATAAGCCCACATAAGTTAAATCCCTTTAAAAATATAAACATTACCCTTGTTGAAGAAAGTTCCCTCGTGCTTCTTCCCAGTCAATCCTTATCCCCACTCCAGCCCCGTGAATTCTGATTTTTTTTTCCACCATAGATAATTGTGCCTCTTCCAGAACTTCCAGTAAATGGAATAATATATTATGTACTCTTTTACTGTACTATATGTTTTTAAAATTCATCCATATTGCATGTATTAGTAGTTTGTTCCTTTTTAATTCCTAGTAGTATGGTATGAGGTAGACATTTTCTTAAATACGAATTTCCAGTCATTGTAGCACCATTAGTTTCCTTTCTATAAGATTACTTGTGTGTCTGTCAGAAATCAAGCGAATATAAACGTGGATTTATTTCTGGTCTGTCCAGCTGGAAATACTTAATAGTATGGTGTGAAGTAAGCATTTTTTTTTCCCTCATACTAATTTCCAGTTGTTGCAGTACCAGAGTTTTGCTCTTCTTTTCAATTGTGTTGCTGCCTTTATCAAAAATGAAATGCGGGTTTCTTTGTAGGCTTTCTTTGTAATTCTGTTGCGAGGTTTGTCAGTCTTTACGCCAGTATCATATTTCCTTGATTATTACAGCTTTATAGTAAGTCTTGAAGTCTGGTAGTATAAGTCTTCCAGTTTTTTCCTTTTTCAGGATTGTATTTTATATTCTAGGTTCTTCGCATTTTCACTTAAGTGATAGAACCTCTTGTCTTTTTCTGCAGCAAAACCTCCTTAATTATGATTAGGAATATATTGAATCTACAGTTCAGTTTGGGGAAAATTGATGTCTTAACAGTTTTGAGCCTTCTAGGCCATGAACATAGCAAATTTTACTCTTGTTTAGATTTTCTTCAGTTCCTGTCAGCAATGTTTTATAGTTTTCAGTGCCACATGGGATTTTTAATGGATTTTAAAACTGTATAACTCTTTTTCCCTTCTCTTTCCTGTAGGCTCTGGATCAGTATCGCTATATGAGGTAGAAAGATGTCAGCAACTATCAGCTACAAGTAAGACCATGTTTCATTTCTGAAATGTGGGTGTAATACTGTGCATAATAAAGTCTGTCGTTACTAACTAATTTATTTCTATCTAATTTTGAGAGCAGATATCCATGAGGGCAAAAATATAGCCCTATTTATATTTTATTTCCCTCCCTCATAGTAAGTGGCATAAAATGGAACCCAGAAAGATAAATGTTTTTATATCAACTATATATTTAAGTCACATAGCTGTAAGATTTATAAAACATAGTCTATTTAACAGTGCAATGGGGCTTATTTTGAGAATGTAAAATATCTTATATGACATAATTTTTATCTGGTCACCCTGTGTATTTAGCTCTGTGCCCATAAAGGAGCTCCTTACAATATACCCCAAAACTTTAATGTTAGCAATGATAGTAAATCTGTCACATGCCCTCTTTCTGTTATTTCAGCTAAGGTTAAAAAGTTGGAGAAAAAATATTTTTAAGCAGAAGTCTATTAAGTGAAATTCTGTAACATATAAAAATATGAGTTTCTCATTATTGAGATGAGATGATGATGAAATGGGGGAAGCTCAAAGAAAGAAGCTTGTTTGTGGTGGTGTTACTGGAATAGGAAGTGTCCGTATGTACTCATGGTTTTATAGATAGATACAGAAGTAGATGTAGATAGGTCTTTGTATATATGTATTCATTCAAATACATATTATACATGTATAGGTGCATGTGTGCAAGTATAGGTATGAACACGTGTGTGTATACATAACCTACCTCTGTGCAGTTAAAGGGCTTTGAAATAATGGCACAGCCCACTAGCAATGAATGCACCTAGTACACAAATCTTGGTTTATAAATAATATTCCCCCTTAAAAGGAATCAGGGCAGCTTAAAGAAATATCAGACTCCAGGACTGGGGCAGGAGAACTACAAGATGAGTCTGGAACATCTTGTGCCATACTCAGTTAATGATGGAGCGTGCCAAATTTGATATAACTTGAGCATCAAAATAAAAAATATTAACGATGGAATAAAACTGAATAAAGTAGGAATCCATTAGTCCATGTGGGTAATAAACAAAAGAACAAATGAATGAATAAATAAATGAGATAGAATGGAAAGCTCTTAGTTAAAATAAGGGTGTCGACTGATAAATGTAAAAGGAATGATGAAGTTAGGGAAGAAAATCATTTTGCAATAATAGTAATTGATAGTAGTAATTGATTTATCTGTAAATCATCAGTGGGCCCTAAACTGTCAGGATCCTAAATGTTACTAAGGAGTGGGATATTTGTATTTCCCCAAGTACTTTCTTATTATAAAGGGGAAAATAATAAATTTATAGTGGAGAGACCTGCTGAATACCACCATAACCAACTGAGCAAAGTTAACATTCCCAGGAGTGAAAACACTCATAACATATATGACTCTTTGAAAAAAAAAAAAATATATATATATATATATATATATTTAGTTATGATATTATATAGTATATAATATAAATTATAAATTATTATATATATCATAGATAATATATATGCCTCTTAATATGATACAGAGAAGGACACTTATAGCACTTATTATATAGTATCCTGCCAAAAATGCATGATCTCTATCTGATCGTGAGCAGAAGCAGACACACCCAAATAAATGGCCTCTACTCCAAATATTATCAGTGTCATGAAAGATGGAAAGCTGAGGGACCGTTCTACATCAAAAGAGTCCAAAGAGACAGGAAAAACAAATGCAATGCATGGTTCAGGATTGGATTCTGGACCCGAAAAAAAAAAAAATCTAAATAAGAACATTATAGGCACATTTAGAGAAATTTGAATAATGTCTGTTGATTCAGTGATGATATTACATTAATATTACAGATTCTGAGATTGAAAATTGCACTGTAATAGGCCAATGAAATTTTTTGTGAAATACACACTGAAATATTTAGGGAAAAGGGAGCATGATATCTGCAAACTGTTCTCAAATGATTCATATACATGAATCTGTAAGGAGATATATATGGAGAGAGAGCTAAAGACAGATGATGATAAATGTGGCAAAATAACAAAGTTGACAAGATAACTTAATTCTGTATCTGGTTTGGGGGAGTTCATATTATGAATATTCTTATTCTTGTAGATTATCCTAATTTAATCTAAAAATTCTTTTCAGTACTTACAGATCATCAGTATTTGGAGAAAACCCCAATATGTGCTATTTTGAAACAAAAAGCTCCTCAACAGTATCGTATTCGAGCAAAATTAAGGTCATATAAGCCCAGAATACTCTTTCAGTCTGTTAAACTTCATTGTCCTAAATGTCATGCACTGTAAGTATTTTCCATAATGAAACAGAAGTTTTTATTTCATAATGTTCATGAATACATGGTTTCAAATATATCATTTTAAGTCCTGGCAATGAGTAGATTATGACTTTGTGTATTGTATTTTGAAAGAGTGGTAACATCTTTAAGAGAAAATACTAAAATCTTAGTAAATCATTCTGATATTTCTTAGTAATGGTAAAAATAGGTGCTTTTTTGAAATCTGAAATTTAATTTAGTAGCTCTGATACATGAAACAAATAATAAACTATAAAAATATTTGGGGAGGGGCATCTGGGTGGCTCAGTCAATTAAGCATCTGCCTTCAGCTCAGGTTATGATCTCAGGGTCTTGGGATCCAGTCTCATGTCAGGCTCTCCGCCCAGTGGGGAGTCTGCTTCTCCCTCTCACTCTCCTTCTTTGAGGGTGCACACTCTCTCTCAAATCTTAAGAAAAATATATATATTTGGGGAGACTCTTTTTTCACAAAGCTTCTGCTTCCCCTTCTCTCTCTGCCTGCCTCTCTGCCTACTTGTGATCTCTGTTTGTCAAATAAATAAATAAAATCTTTTAAAAAAAATAAACCTTTAATAACTAAAATTTTTAAAAGAATTCTGGTTAGATAAAATTTCTTTTTTTTTTTTTTTAATTCATTTGAGAGAGAGAGACAGAGAGAGTGCACACAGGGTTAGAGGGAGAGGGAGAAGTAGACTCCCTGGTGAGCTGGGAGCCTGACCTGGGGCTTGATCCCAGGACATGGTGCTCACAACCTGAGCCTAAGGCAGATGCTTAACCATCTGAGCCACCCAAGCACTCCTAGATGAAATCTCTAAGTAAGTTATAGAGAAAGCCTTGTTGGCAATATTTCTATCTTAAATATAGCAAATATAATTTAAATTTTTATTAATCATTGAGAATTCCCAGTGCATCAGACTTTATTCCAAACATCATTTATTATATATAAATAAATTTATGAGACATTAGAATGAATATTTACTTATTAGCTCAAGACATAATCTGAGATTATTTTTAAGCTCTTTTTCTTTTTTATACAATTTGACTGTCTTCCCTCTAAATATATAATGTGTAAATAAAGTACATTTCCATTTTAAAGCACATATTTGCGTGTGTGTATGTTACTTGTATGTACACATCTGTGTATACACTAATACTAATATGTGTATCTTTTTCCCTTCAAAATCCGAGTATGGTACTGTTTGTAGAAATTTTTTTTTAATTATTTTATTTATTTATTTGTCAGAGAGAGAGTGCGCACACAGGCACACAGAGGCAGAGGGAGAAGCAGGGTCCCTATGTGGAACTTGATCCCAGCATGCTGGGATCATGACTCGAGCCAAAGGCAGCCACTTAACCTACTGAGCCACCCAGGTGCCCCATGTTTGTAGAGATTTTTGATCATCAAACCTTAAATAAAATGGGGACGATCTGCTGCTCATTTGAGCTTAAAATCATAGTTGGAATTAAAATATAAATACAGATTTTAGGTACTTGCTGAAATATTACTAAATTATAGTTTGTCAAATTCTCTAAAGTCATATAGCTTTGCCAAATAAAATCATCCTCTCTGAGCATTTTTTTAAACAAATAAAACCATCTCAAAGGTTAAGAGGTGTTATCTAAAGTTATACAGCTGGTTGGGGACAGAATCAGGATGAGGATATAGACCTTTTGATACCAGATCATGCCATTTCTATTGTATACATACTTTACCATGTGACTTTTTGAAAATACTATTCTAAGTTAAAAGTAGGTCCCCTATGAAAGGGGAATTACTTAGGTGGTAAATGGATATTTAATGGGCAGCTGTTTTTTTTATCCCCCACATAGAAGTTTAATGTTCTTTACAAGAGGAGAAAGAATTGGTGCTAGAAATAGTTGTAAGATCCTTGTTTTCACAAAATCAGATAAGGAAATTACTGGCAGTTAATGTAATTATGATATGGATCTACTCAGTCAAAGACCTTTTTGGTTGAATAAGAGTCATTTAATCTGCAAAGTGAATTATCTCTGTATGTTAAAATAAGTAGCTGGCTCATCAGCGTATAAACAATTTTTTTTAAATTGGATAGTTTGTTAAATTTGAATTTCTAAACTTATACCAATTGTTTTGTATTATTTCGTTGTGATGATTTTAGGCAAGAAGTTCCACATGAGGGTGATTTGGATACAATTTTACAAGAGGGTGCAAGTAAAACGCCAGATACCAAACTACAAAATACATCATTATATGATTCGAAAATGTGGACCACTACAGATCAAGGAGGACGAAAAGTAGTGGTTCATTTTGTAAAAAATAACGGTATTCTTCCACTTTCAAATGACTGTCTGATTTTGATAGAAGGTAAAGTATTAAGTAACTGTTTTACTGGAATACAGCTTTTGCTTATGTGATTAATGATTGTTAAATACACTTTAGGGGCAACTTAGGACATATAAAGTCAAAATGTTATTTTAAATCCCATAAAATGGAATATATTATATATAATAGGTAGATTTAAATATATACATACACACATATATAAATTAATCTGAATGACATTTTGAAGTTAAACATTGAACTCAGGTGTTTGTATTTGTCCATCTTAGATGTTGGATATAATCTTAATCAGATTCAAGCTCATTGTGGAGCTGAGTTTCAAGAGGCTGCTTGTTATGTACAGTTGTTGCTGTTTTTGCCTCTGGATGTCACTGTTGTTCCATAAAAGTAAAATGACTAAAGTCATCTATTGATACACAAGTCAAGGAAGGGGCCCTTGAGACAAGTAAAAATAACTTGTTTTAAAACATATGTTTTAAAAGAACGAAACTCTTACTTATTTTTGCATTTCCTTTCCACTTTTGTCTAATTTTAATCTGATGTCTATCTCATATATATACCAAATATTTTTTCCTATGCCAAATTTAAAACTTCATTATTTTCCTTGAGACTTTTATTCCTTGAGAACATTCCATAATAAAAGGAGAACATCATCTTTAATTTGCAGAGAAATCTTTAGTTCAGTTTTATAAATGAACTGACCTTTATTACAGTGGATTATGATCATTTCTATTACTGACATTTTTCTATTTATAAAAGTAATATGTAATTGTTTTAGTCTCTATATATGTATGTATGAATACAGATGAATATTACCATTGTATTATTTTCATGAACATCTTTTATTTTAACACATTTATAGTGTGCCAGAAATGATTTTCATTTCTATATATTTAATCATCACAATAATCCTATTCAGTTGGTACTATTATAAGCTGTTTTTTATACATGAGAAAGCTGAATCATAGAGAAGTTGTAGGTCTTTCCCAGTACAGTAGTAAGTGGAACCGAATTGGTTTTTATTTCTTTGACACAATAACTCTACAGTGAAGTTTATCTTCTTTCTGGATGAAGTGTAATTAGAGGGGCACAAGGAATTAAGTAAATGTTGCCCAGTTACTTTCCAATAAAGCTGTCATACTATTCCTATGCTTTAGTAGCATAGGAGATTATCTGTTCCCCCATCCTCATCATCATACACTAGCACTTAAGAAAATTTGTCTACCTTGGTGTGTGAAATATGGTATCTTACTCCATGAGCAATATTTTAATCTCTACCAGGAAGTAGATAAAAAACAAAAGACACAGACATATGCAAACACAAGAAATGGAATAAGACTATTTGTGTGCCCTAAAAATAAAGCTCTGGACCTACCACATTCTATAAGAACTGTCCTTGTAGGGCTAAGAGGATATCAGATATACCATAGAGTTCTTCTAGGTTATATGGCCTCCTACAATTCTGTGCTTAAGCCAAGTTAAACTTGAGAGTCCAAAAGAAGCTTGAAGAGTTACCTTTAGCTCCTGATCCTGTCTTTAATTACTACTCCTCCCACAAACCTTCAGTCTCATCTCCTATGATTTCTCAGTTCTCATTCCACCTTCCAGCCATATCGAACTGGTGGCAGTTCCGAAACCCAGGATATTTCTCTGTGCCTCTTTGCCATTCCATTGCTATTCTGAGAATTTTGCTCTAACACATGTTCAAAAGTAACTCAATAATTCCCTTTCCTCAGCAATTCATTTGAAATATTTAATGAGCACCTTACATATCAGTCAGTCTTCTGATTCACCAGGCAGATTTGAGTGGTTCTTAACTGCATAGCCTATGAACTTTGAGTTCATCACTTTCCTTCTTGTATTATATTTGCATTATATCTGTCTATTTATAGACTTGTTTGTTTAATAGAATGTAACTGCCCTAAAGTGCAGGATACACGTTTATTTTAATCTGTATCTTCAGCACATAGGGTAGGAGGATAGGCATGCAACTGGTTCTCAGTAAATATATAGTGAGTGAATAAGTATATTCAGAGTAATAACACTTTACCTTACAGAGCTTTTTAATGAAAGTCAAATGAAAATATATCTGAAAGCACTTTAAAATTTAAAAGTGTTTCATCAAAATGCAAGCTATTTTTATTTTATCATATTTCTGAGTATTTAACCCTAATCAGAGCTGGGATCTAACTGCAGAATGACATGGCAGAACTGTGGTTTCCACAAAGTTGTGGAAAGAGGGAAAGTTGCTGTCCTTACCAAGATTTATCTCCTTTTTCTGAATAAATACTCCTTGGATTGTTTCAAGACTTTGGTTAATTTCTAGAGTTCCGAAAAAGCAAAATTTGACAGTTTTGGCCAATGTTCTTTTTCCTTTTATGGAGAAGTGTATTTTTGGACGTCCTTACTCTGCTGTGCTGGAAGTGCTTCCCCCTCACAATTGAATTTAACATTACAAATTTTAGGAAGTACACAAAAAGTATTTGTTTAAGTCATATTCTCTTTCCTTAGAGAGGAAAAATTATCATTTAAGTGAAAAATACACCAGAAAAGGTACCAGTAGGTTTGAGTGATTAGAGAGAATATTGCCTTCCCGTAGTAGCACCCAACTGGGTGTCCTCTTTCCTTCCAGCCAACATGATGGCTTTAATGGCCACTTTGTCATAGAATTGGAAATAGGAGGATTTTTCAGGAAAAAGCAATAAACGCTATACATGAACTGTTTCCATTTGTATTTAAGCATAATGTTGACCTGAAAGTTTGAAAGATTTATTTCAAACTCAAGACTAAATTAACCTAGACATTATTAGTATATAGCAAATTTAACGAGAACCCTGTTATACTTTGGCTCTCGGTTTTATTTTCTTTTGAATACTTAACCAAAGTGTTCAGGAATAAAAGAGCAATTTGTATAAAAATTTAGGAAAATGGTTAAAATTTCACAAGCCTTGTATTTTGCTCAAGTCTCAGCATTTTTGTGCGGCGGTTTCTTAAATCAGGGCAGGATACTAAGTTTACAAATCATTGTATTTTACAATAAATGTATAAATGTATTAATCATCTAAATTCATGCCTTAATTGTCTTTTTCTTTCAGTCCCCTTAGTCTTTTTTACTTACTATACCTTATTTGTTACTTAATAGACACTCAATTTTGCCTAGGAGAATTTATTTATTCTTTGTTAATAGGAGGTACACTCGGTGAAATCTACAAACTTGCAAACAAGTTTCATAGTGTAATTCCTGTGAGATCTGGCCAGGAAGACTTGGAAGTCCTTGATCTTTCAGCACCATTCCTTATACAAGGAAAAATACATCACTACGGGTATGCTTTCAAATCTGGGAGTTTTGAGAAGACTGCATTGCAATAATTTTTATTATTTTATCCTAGTAGTTGCTATATATATATATATATACATATATATATATATATATTTTTTTTTTTCATTCAATGGATACTTACTGAACAGCAATTTATATGTACTAGATTTTTCTGGTATATATTTATTCTTTTGATAGCATATGCATCGATGACCTCCAATGCACTAAGTATAAAGCTACCCCAAAGGCTAACACTCATTTGTTTTCTTTCACAAAGATTTAGATAATGGTACAGAGAAAGGTTCATAACTATATCCTCATAAAAGTTAAGTGATTGAATTCCAAAATTTCTGTGCCAGGAAGTTACAGTTTAGTTACCACTGAGGAAGTGGAAGATAATCAGAATATATTAGGAGCTAGAAAAAGGCATGTGTTTCAAGAAATTTGTAGTCTCTCTTGAACCTGTTTAACTTTATGGTGTCTTTTGTTTTATAAATTTTTAAAATATTAATATGATTATATTTATCAAAATGCTTGTGAAACCTTAAAGGATTTCCTTACTTAGGCTTTTGTTACTTTACTCAAATTTCTGGACCTGATTCCTTTTAATCAATTTTAAACTAATGCTTCAGTTTCTTTAACAGTTATCCATCTCCTATGGTTTTTTATTTCTCGAATCTATTAATGAATTTTTTTAGAAAAGTCTTCATCTCTTACGTAAATTTAAATTTAGTGACATAAAATTGTTTCTAGTACTTTTGATGATTTTTAAATCTCCACTTTGTTCCTGAATCCACTAAATATTACTTGCACCTTTTTTTATGTTTTTTTTTTTTGCCAAAGCAACTAGATTTGTTCTGACATGCTCTATTTTTATATTATTTTTCATATCTTTACTTTTTGCATTTTTGGGGGGTTTCCTTGGCTTTTTCTTTATCTTAATTTACAGCATTTACTTACTTTAGGTTTCTTTGTTTTTTCTTTTTCAGATGTTTTTAATTGAATGTTTATCTCAATTATTCATTTTTAGTAATTTTTAAATACTTACATTTAAGCCCATATTTCCCCCGAGAAAATGGCCATAGCTTGAAACCAAGATTTTTTTTTTAAAGATTTTATTTATTTATTTGACAGAGATCACAAGTAGGCAGAGAGGCAGGCAGAGAGAGGGGGAGGCAGGCTCCCTGCTGAGCAGAGAGCCCGATGTGGGGCTCGATGCCAGGCTCCATCCCAGGACTCTGGTATCATAACCCGAGCCGGAGGCAGAGGCTTTAACCCACTGAGCCACCCAGGCGCCCCTTGAAACCAAGATTTGATATGTAGTGGTGTTTGTACTTTTTTTTTTTTTGTCTTTTCTAAATGTTTCCTAATTCTCATTATGATTTTTCTTAGGCCCCTGAATTATTTAGCTGTGTATTTTAAAGTTTTCACACACGCATTTTAGGTACTATTTTTTTTTGCATTTTAGTTAGATTACTTTTAACCAAATAGGTTGCTATATTTCATAATGATTCTTTGAGATTCATTTAGCTTTGCTTTATCCCAGAATATGTTCACATTTTGTATATATTGCCTATATTTTAAATAGAAAATGTGTTCTTTAATAGTTGTGTTTAATGTTTAATAGTGTTTAGTTATGCCCATTAGTCAAGCTTGTTAATCATATTCAAAACTTCTTTCTCCTTTGTAACTTTGTCTATTTAATCACTTCTTCGAGAGTGTGCTTAATGTCCTCTTTGGTGGAACATTTGTGATCTTTTATTCTGTCAGTATTTGTTTTGTATATTTTGAGGCTCTTTTGCTGGTTTGCTTTCATGTTTCTTTGTTGTTACATTTTAGGAAGTCTCATAAATAGACTAGATTTTAGTTTTTTAATAGATGAATTTAAAATATGTTAATTACTGATATATTTGGGCTTTATTTCTACATTTTATGTTGTTCTCTACTTACACTATTACTCTTTCTCCTTTTTCTTTTATTATTTAGCTTATTTTTTCCCTCTAGTCTTCTACTGTTAGTTTTTTTTTCTTTTTTTTTTTAAGATTTTTTATTTACCCTATAGTCTTGTTGGATTCATTTATAAAAATGTTCTTGATTTTCCCCTTTTTCTGCTTTTACTGCTTTCAAAGTAATGAATTCTATACTTAATATTTACTCGTTACCCTTACATTTTAATTTATATACTTAATTTTTAGCTTGCATGCTTGCCTTATCAATGTCTAGACTTAATATCACAGCCTATTTTTTGAGGAAATAATATGTCTTCATTCTATTGCATTTTTTCTGTTAAAGAAGAAATATTTATATATTTGGTGGGTGGAGGAGAAGAATATTTAATATAGGGACCCTCTGTTCTTCTCCAGATTAGAAATGAAAAGGAGTCTGCATGAGCATTTTGGACATTGATTTTTATATTTATATTCAAGTATATTTTCTTATCAGTAATTACTTGTACTTATTTGTATGTAAATAAAGCAAAATACCTATATTAAATAATGTGTATTTTTAGTATATTGTATAGTTTCAGATTAATTTCTATTACAAAAGATAAGTATAGTATTAGGCATTATAAACTGTGAACCTCTGAATATGTATTCACTGAATATATTATCCAAAGTCTTGTTAGTACTGACTTCCTTAGAATAATTTTCTCCTATTGGTTATATTTACTTAAGACCTTAGCTGTTATCGCAGAACCATCAAATGAGAGTCCTGAGAGATTGTCTCTTTCAACTTTTTCGTTTTGCCAACAAAATCAGCCAAATTAACAATCTGAATCTGGACCCTCTCTCTTGTTCTCAGCTTGGTTATTTATTCTGAACCATACTATCTTTTTGATTGCTTCTATTGTGAAAAGCTTATTTTTTTACAATTCTGCTTGTAATATGTGCATTACACTATGAAAGGTGCAACACTATTGTTTAAATTAAACTGTGCATGTTTGAACAGCGAAGATAAGTTATAATTAAATGAGTTATAATAATTATTTTAAATGCCTATGGTTTTTTTTTTCCTGTCATTAATTTCAGATGTAAACAATGTTCTACTTTGAGACCAATACAAAATCTAAATTCTCTGGTTGATAAAACACCGTGGATTCCTTCTTCTGTGGCGGAAGGTTAGCAAATTTCTGTGTCCTGCAACTGTAACTGTCTTCATATAAGGTGACCTCACTGATTCTATTTCAGTTGTCGATCTAGTAAAACCAGAGCAAAGACTGAGCTAAAGTTTAACTGTACTTAAGCAAAACCTTTCACGGTGATTATAATAAGAGTGTAAAGTGAAGTTTAAAATATATGAAAACTGGGGACGCCTGGGTGGCTCAGTTGGTTGGACGACTGCCTTCGGCTCAGGTCATGATCCCGGAGTCCCAGGATCAAGTCCCGCATCGGGCTCCCAGCTCCACGGGGAGTCTGCTTCTCCCTCTGACCTTCTCCTCGCTCGTGCTCTCTCACTGTCTCTCTCTCAAATAAATAAATAAAACCTTTAAAAAAATAAAAATAAATAAAATATATGAAAACTTGCTTCCAGGTTTCTGCCAATATCTTTAATCATTACTATATTTAATTTTCAGTAATTTGTTATAGTATTAATTATTAATCACAAATATAGATTCTGAAAAATCCCTCCAGTTCACAGTATTTTTGGATTAAAAACAGATTTAGAGATGGCTCTTACAGCTCTTTACCCAATACACATCTTTTTCTGGAACAAGAAACTTCTTCACCCAGCTTGGCTTAAAATTTTCAGTGACAGGGGACTCATTACATTGCAAGACAGTATACCTCTTAATTTTTAAGTAGTTCTTAGTGAAGCAAAACCACCTACTTTATAATTTTAGCACAGACCACATTCTGTCCACTGGACTTAGTGTACATGCCTTCTATAAGATCAACAGGCTTTGTGCATTTGAAGATACCTATCAAACCTTCACTGACTCTTTATTTCTCCAGCTAGGCACCCTCACATCACTTGGTATTTTCCCACATTCCCTACTATTTTGTTTCTCCTCCTTAGTAAACATTTTACTTTACCAATGTTCTTAAGTTTGGCATTGAAAGCTGCAAATAGCGCTACAAATGTTGGCCAATTCAGAATATAAAGAAAACCTTTATTTTTCTAAAATTGGACACTTTGCTTCTACTAGCCTGAAAATTTTATTGTATTGATATTTATTTATATACTTGTTTTTTTTTTTTCCTTAGTAATCTAGCTATATGATACTGCTATCATATTTTGTTTGTGGTCCAGTGAAATTCCAGGCTCCCTGCTTTCCAGCATGGTCTCCTCATCCCATTCTTAACGCAAGTCTTTGTGTGGTCCTTGAGTGTAGATTTTGTGTTCATTCTTCTTGGTTTTAGCTCAGTTTTAACCTGTGGAGACCTTAAGAATCCTATAAATCGATTCCTCTGTATTAGTAATTTTTGTCATGTCTGTATGCCCTAATTCATTTCTCTGTACCCTGATTCATTCTTACTTGCCCTTTAATTAATCCTTTTACATATGGATTCCACAAATGGAAGACAATATTTCATTTTATAAACATATTAAATGTCTTCCATTTCCAAATACAAAGTACCGTTTTAACCTATGAATTTTCGTATCATTTAGTATCTCTTTAATTTCTTCTTCCTCATCTTACCAAATCATGAAATCCCATCTTCTAACATTTTTATCCATTCAACCAGATGAAATATTAAAAAATAAGTGATCCCTATGTTTATAATACAGAAGGGAGAGATATATTACAAAATCATAAATATTGAATTGCTTGCAGTTTTTTAGAACATTCTGGTATTTTAATTTCGTCTTTCATGAGGCTATCATGCAATGAATTATAGTTCGTAAATCGGTTTTTATGTTTTCTATCAAATTATAACTCATTTTAAAGATACTTTATATTAATATTTCATCAATGCTTATGGGTCATTGTCCCTATATAGATACAGTGTAATGTCTAAAATGAATCTGCTAAATGAATTTAATATATTGTTATTGGAGAACAAAAGGCATAGATATAAGTTATTTATGTTTATTTTAGTAAACAAAACTAACATAACATCATAAAACAATTTTCACTTTACTTTGATTATAAGATTATAAGATTTGATTAGAAGATTCATGTGGTTTGATCTTCTTTCCCTTACTAGTACTGGGTATTGTACCCCTTCAACATGTTTTTGTAATGACATTTACTCTTGATGATGGAACAGGAGTACTGGAAGCTTATCTCATGGATTCTGTAAGTAACAGAGGCAGTATAGATATTTCTAAGTAAAATATGTTTTAATTTTGATGTATTTATTCATTCCTACTTTATTACTGAGAGGATTTAAAGCAACTGAAAAAATAAAATGCGAGCACTTAAATCTTGAAGTGTCTATATATTTATCCTGTTTTGGTTTAACTTTGTAAATTTAATATCCATATAATGAAAAATTGAAGAATAGGAATTTGAGGAGAGACTCTTCAGAAGTTTTATTCCAGGAGTCAAAGGCAGAGGTATTGACCACACCTTCTGTCTAGCGGCATTTCACTAGGTTTTTGAAGTCTCCACATTTCCATATTAGATGGAACTAAATTACTTTGGTAGGTCAGTGGTTATATTATGTGAAACTAGGGAGCTATCCATAAACCTCCCTCATTTATAACAACACTTCCAAGTTTGGGGGTTCTCAGGACCACCCTTAAGTTTTGATAATCCACTGGAAAGATTCCCATTAACTTCCTACAAGTTATTATTGCTGTTAACGATTTATTACACCTAAAGGATACAAATTAAAAGCATCCAGGGAAGAGATACATAGGGCAGAGTCCAGGTGTCCTCTTCCCATGGAGTAGCAGACAGTGTTACCAGCCTGATAATGATTTATAACAGTGTACATGTGTTAGTACTGAGAGCCAGGGAAGCCTCACTGAGCCTTAGTGTCTAGAGTTTTTATTGGTGCTCTGTCATGTAGTCATGGTTGACAGCCCATATGACTGATCTTAGTTTTCAGCCCCTCTGAAGATCAAGCTAATATCATATACCCCAACTTCCCCACCCTAAATCTCTAGTGTGACATACAAGGACATTCCTAACAGGCATATTTTAAGGGCTTAGAGATTCCAGAAGCCAAGGGCAGAGACTAGATTTCTGTTAGTGGTAAGGTCGAATTTTTTTACTGCGCACATTCTGAAACAATCTGGGGTTTAGTAAAGTTGAGAGATTTTTTTCCTCCTGCCTAAACCATTCATTTGTCCATTTATTGAATAAATATTTAATGAGCACCTGCTCTGTGCCGAGGTACTGTTGCTGGGGTTACAGCAGTGAACAAAGCAAACAAAATCCCTTCTTTCTTTTAAGAAAGTATAGTATAATATGTTAGAGAAAAGAAAAGTTAAATAAATATATAAATATATATAAATATACAACATATGTTATACTCTTTTAAACTTAAGACTACATTTTTTCCTATACACAATGAGAATGAGAGACCTCACGTTTTTCTAAATACCATTATTCTTATTATCATTAATTCAAAGTAATTGGATTTCTTTAAAAATCTTAATGCTGTTTTTAAAGTAGTAAATCAGATTTTAAGAGTTAAGACTAGAATTCTGTGACTTCTACAATCTTCATAGAGTAAAATAGTCTAGATTATTTTCATTAGATATATTGAAATACTTTCATGTTAATTATGACTTTAAAAAAAGATTAACTTCCAGGGCGCCTCAGTGGCTTAGTCAGTTGAACATCTGCCTTTGATTCAGGTCATGATGGGATCGAGCCACTTGGGTTCCCTGCTCAGTGAGAAGTCTGCTTCTCCCCTTCCCTCTCCCCTGCCCCCAGTAGTTGCACACTCTTGCTCTCTGTCAAATAAATAAATAAAATCTTAAAAAAAAAAAAAAAAGAAACATTAATTTCCTTTTTTCCTTTATAATTTTTTTTTAAAGGACAAATTCTTCCAGATCCCGGCATCAGAAATCCTAATCAATGATGACCTTCAGCAGAGTATGGATATGATCATGGATATGTTTTGTCCTTCAGGAATAAAAATTGGTAGGCAATAATATTTTTAACAATCTCATCATTCTTTTTCTTGAAACAGTATTTAACATGTGTCTAATCTGTAGACTTAGAGGTATGAAAACTTTGAAGTCTGATTCTAAGTAAATTATTGTTTGATCTGCTTTTTGATGAAAACAGTGGCACAGAGAAAATAGTTAAGAATCATACTTCGTCCTCTGCCTTCAGCTCAGGTCATGATCTCAGGGCCCTGGGATTGAGCCCCGCATCGGGCTCTCTGCTTCATCCTCTCTCTCTGCCTGCCTCTCTGCCTACTTGTGCTCTCTGTCTGTCTGTCTGTCAAATAAATAAATAAAATCTTAAAAAAAAAAAAAGAATCATAGTTCCTAAAATGAAAAGATCTTTTAATTTTTTGAACTATAAAAAGGGAGGGAGGCAGTTTTGATCACAAGCACATTTGATACTGTGTTTATGCAGACATTTTTTTTGAAGTTACACCAACAGAGATGAAATTTTCTCAAGAATCATTTTCTTTAACAGACTTCACTTAGCCATTTTAATTCATTCATGAATTTCTATTCAGTATTAACCAGTTTCAGATTTTATGCATTTTATTTTACTAATTGTTCTTTTATCAGCTTTAGTTCTCTGGATAACATTTGTCCGAACCAGATCTTCAGGTCAGAGCGTATCAATTACAGCTACTGACCCTGGCTTCCTTTGGTGGCCGTTATTTCTGTTCACATTGAAATTTGAAGACCCCAATCATAGTAAGACAGTTGACTCTTCTAACAGTTTTTCATCAGTAACAAATTTTGCCAGCCGCAGGTTTAGGTGCTGTCAGTTTAACTTTTTAAAATTATTTCTAATCAGACTTTATTTTCTCCTGGTCAGTCTTTACATCTTACAACAATTCTGAAAAAAACAGCTGTAACAAGGTTTAACTTGCATACTTCTATTTGATATCACTTTAATTTTGGTTTGAATTCTTTTGGATAGATTGCTGGAAATAAAACTCTCATTAAAAAGCACAGGTTTGGGGCATCTGGGTGGCTCAGTTGTTACATATCTGCCTTCAGCTCAGGTCATGATCACGGGATCCTGGGCTTGAGCCCCGCATCAGGATCCTGTTCATCAGGGAGCCTGCTTCTCCCTCTCCAGCTCTCCGTGCCTGTGTTCCCTCTCTCACTATCTCTCTAATAAATACATAAAATATTTAAAAAACAAAAACAAAAAAACCCCCACAGGTTTTGTAGGCTTTTGATTCATGCTGCCAGATTGCTTTTCAAGAATATTTTACGTATTTATAGTTCCACCAGCAGTGGAGAAGAGTCCTGTCTTGCTTGACTCTTGCCAATATTGACTATATTAAGTGTCTTTCAAGCTTGAACTTGAATAAGCATTAAGAAACTTTTCTAGAAGTTTTAAATAGATTTATTGTAGTCATGACCAAAGCTTAGAAACAGCATCTACAGCTGCCAGCATTGTCTGGACACAGTGCCTGGTACCTGATGGGAGTTTCAGCTAGACAGATGTATAAAAAGCCTGAGCTGATGTGAACCTTAGGTTCAGTTTCTTTGCAGTCAACCAAGAAAAAAAAAAAGGAAGAAAAAAAAACCTGAGTGGTCAGCAGCAGGAAGAAAAGCTGGGAATGAGGTGGCTGCTACCTTTGCTATCAAACATTTGAAAACTCCACATTTAATTGTTGTTTTCTGTTGGGAAAAAAAACCAAATTAGGATTGTTACAGAACAGTAACAAGAACCCAGTGTGTATCTGGAAGAGTAGATAATATTAAATTTGGTGTGTATTTATTTTTCAAGCTAAATGTTAATTTTTCTAGCTGAGCATTATGGCTAGGTATGTATTTCAGAGATATTTGCTTAGTTTTAATGGTTAAGTAACCTTTTTTTTCTCATTTGTAGATGCATATCCATGGTTGGAATGTTTCATCAAGTCATATAATGTCACAAGTGGAATGGATCAGCACATTTGCTATCAGATTTTTGACACCACAGTTGCAGAAGATGTAATCTAATATTGTCATTCAGCTTAGCGTGTGTAAAAAATACTGTCATTTGAGAAAACATTATTTTCTGTGAGATTGTTATAAAACACGTAAAAGGTTTAATTATAGTTTATCTTCCATTTTAACCACAGTGTAAATTCTTTTCACAAATAGTATTGTGTTATCTTAATGCCTTCTTGTGAATAAGTTAAAAATGTTCCTTTTGCCCAAATTTCCAGTATGGTGGCTGCAAGGGGCATAAAGGAGAAAGGGGAATAAAGAAGGACTATCTGCATTTACCCCTTGCAGCCCTTTCAGAGAGACTGTTCTGATACCCTACACAAGAAATCACTTTCCCTGTTGGTTTTTCCGTGTGTCAGCCACTGATTGGTCTGCCCGCCACCATCCATGTTCCACCTTTTCTTGCCCTGGTTTTTATATCAGTAGTGTTAGTGATTTTAGCATAGGTGTGGAGTTAGAAAATGTCCTTACGTTAACTCATTCAGCTTTTACTGAGTGGGAGGTATGTAGTGGCTAGCAGTTTGGTTTTGTACAAAGGGATCTGCTTAAACAAGTAGTCTTGTTTAGAAGTGCTCTTCTGATGAGTTAGAAGGTACTCACAGGAGTGGTTTAAGTGTATGTGGCAGAATTGCTGTCTTTCGGTGCTGTTGGCCAATTTAGGATAAATCCATTTTTTAAGACCTGAATTATGTGCTTTTGATTGCTTGTTTCTCTACGTGATATTAGAACTTATTGCATTCCACCCTGATCTAACAAAGCAATCAGATTTTTACAATGTTACTGACTTACTTACATTACCCGTTTTTAATAGTATTATGTAATATATATCTGTATTTCAGATTGAACATGGCATGAGATATTAACTCAATACAGTAGTCTGCTTTTTATCTGACAATGTGAAGTTTAAAATCATGAATATTCAGGTTTATGCAAATACTTCTGTATATTTATATATATGTATAGACTTATGTATATTATTTGGTAAAGATTAAGACATACAGATCTGCCTAGTCCAGTATAAATGAAGAATAAATTAATGCACATGTTTCACCTGTTTTCTTTATTTGCCCTGTGTTGAGTTGAAGTGTGATTGGAGGTAAGGAATCAGAGTAGGAATGCCAATATAGCAGATATTTAAAACTGTCTATACAATAGGTACTGTGCAAAGCATTTAACATATATTTGAGTTTCACAGCAACCCATTTCCTGATAAAACTGAGACTTGATTGATGAGCTGACTTCACCAAGTTCACACAGTTAGTAAGGTGCTAGTCAGTTCTCGAATTCAGGTGATCTTTGTTCAGAGGCTGCACTGCTAACCACTCCAGGATTCTGGGGCAAAAGCTAGCATGGGGTTTTCTGCACATGAGTCCTCCCTTAAGTATTTGAAGTAACATTGGAAACAAATTTTTGAGAGGAGTCTGTGTTATGTTTTCTTACACTATCAAAAGGCTTTTAATATTTTATATGCAGAAAAGGCAAATATCTGATTTCCTCTGCTCATCTTAGCCCCAGATTCTAGTTCCTGAGTACACTAGCCCATCCCCAGACCTAAGTACCCATCTCTCATCACTGAGTTCCGAGCTTGTCAGAGATGGTAGGAAAAGAGGCTGATGCTGCTGTTTTGGGGATACAAACTCTTCAAAACATCTTCAGGGATAAGTTTTAGGAACCTTGTAAATGAAGAGAGAGATTTCAGTATCAGTGGTATGTGGGGGAAACAAAGGCTAGAGGGCCATTTTTTCTTCAGGAAGCACTCAGTCTAGAAGAGGAAGGGTCAGAAGTTACAGCAGGTCACAGAGCTGTCTCCAATTGATGAAACTGCTCACATGAATCTTTACAGTGATAGGTCATTTCTCTTTTTCTTTTTCTTTTTTTTTAATAAACCCTCACGTTGTCCTCATTTGTCTTGTTTTTTAACTTTTCAGCTTTGAACAAGAAGAGTTCTTTCAATACCTAGTTTTTATCCAGTGATGATGTGTGCATCTTACCTTAATCAGGAGCCCAGAAAGCTAGGAGAATTGTTTCTGGAGCAACAAGTAGATGGGCATTCATTGCTCCCTGACTTGAGCCATGTCCCCTTTACTGGTAGCCTTCCTGTCAGTTATAAAATTACATAAATTTAGCAGTGTAGTTTGTGTATAGCCTTTTGCTCAGTTTCCAGGCTCTGCAGCATCCATTAGATACTACTGGATTGTCTTGTTAGCCCCTGAACTGTTCTGTATGAGGAAGAGAAGGCGTAGCTTAGAAAATCTGAGGCAGTCCATTACACAATGAAAAATGCACTGTTGCTCTTTCTGTCTTTACCCTCCATTACACTGCTTTATTTGAGGGAACTATACCAGCCGAGATGCAATGCATCATCCCCCCCCACCACCAACCCCCTTTTTTTAACCCCTGATCACGTTGCACATTGGGAGTTGTTTCTGAATGAATAAAGGCTGGTGTGAATTGAATAGAAGAAGCTGAATACACCTCTCTACCTGAGAAAGCAGTCCCCATGCAGTAGGGTTAGGATTAGGGTTTGAGCCCGTGTAGATCCTGTGCTGTAGCGACTTACAAGTCACAGGGATGGGCCAGAATCTTTAACTGGCTGTGCTCTTCTGTTTCCCGAATCAAAGCATGAGTTTGTCACAATCTGTCACTCTCAATCCAGCCAATTCTCTAATACACTTTCTGGAAGCTTTCCTTGGTATCTGGGGAAATAGTTAGATTCTTATTATTTTCAGTGTTCTGAATTTTGACCATATATTCGACCAAGTTTTGTTTTTACCCAGAATTTTTTTTTAAAGATTTTTATTTATTTATTTGACAGAGATCCCAAGTAGGCAGAGAGAGAGGAAGGGAAGCAGGCTCCCCGCCGCGCAGAGAGCCCGATGCGGGACTCGATCCCAGGACCTGGAATCATGACCTGAGCCGAAAGCAGAGGCTTTAACCTACTGAGCCACCCAGGCGCCCCTTTATCCAGAATTTGTTTTAAATAAAAGTAATATGTATTTGTAAGAATTGCAACAATATTAAGTATATGAAGCTGAACTAATTCTTACTCTTTACTAGTACCCCAGAGGAAACCACTTAACAGTTTAGTGTGTAATTTTCCAGGTTCTTTTCCCTAAGAATGGGTAAATATGTGTATATATACTTTTTAAAACTAGCATCATGCTATAAATGTATTTCTGCAACTTGCTTTTGTCACTTTATAAAGTAGACTTTATTCTTTATGTCCATATACATGGAAGGAGAAACTTGTTTGTAATTACTCAGTATAAGTCACTTTTTAGGGAATTCTCTGATTATTTCACTTTGTATTTTTGTCATCGTTTTTGGTCTGTTTAAGTATTCTATTTCTTACTGTGACAGGTTTAGAATTTTGTATTATATAAGAATGTATTCGTGTTACCTATTTTGTTGACTTTATTGCCTTATAGTTATTCATAATAATATTTTGCCATTATTACTTTAGTCTGTGTTTTGTCTGGTGAAATCCCTGGGACCTGGTTTCACAACTTTCACTAGTGGAGGTTCTTAAGGTGATCAGAATCTTGAAGGCCTATCCAACTTCTAGTACAGATCAGGATTCTGCCATGACACAGTTGTCTTGAAATACTCTTTCATGCTTCAAAGGACTCATTGTAGGGGGAAAAAGAAAAAAGGAATTTATGGTAATGTAAGAAAGAATGCCCCCTGTAATGCTTTTCATTACAAAAAAGGCTCTAAGGGCCATGATGAGTCACCCCAAAGTTCTAAAACATCATTAGAGGAGAAATAAAGATATCTCTTCCTGTGCTTGCCCTATAGGATCTCTGGATGGCGTCAAAGCCTCCTTCCCACTCCAGGAAAAAGACCTAGTCAGCTAGTAAAATCTGGGCTTAGTGATCCTTCTTCTCTTCCCTCTGGTACTTGGAAATAGTATCAGAACTCACTAAATAGGAAGTCTGCAGTCTGCTCAGGTATGTGAGATCACATCTTCATTTGGCAGGCAGGGAATGAATCAGTAGCACCATGTATTAGTTTTCTCTGCAGTATTGTGATTTAAGCTGTTAACGAAATTTGAGATCACTTAGGGTTTCAAAGTGATGGTCATCTTACATGGAGATAAATGTCCTTCCATTCAGGACTGCAAATGATGGATTGAGAAGTGTTAGGTATCAATTACAGGGATAAGGATAATGCATTAATGTGTATGGGAGCACTCCCTCAGATGTGCCAGCTGGTGAAACATGGATAGTTCAGAGACTCCTCTGTAGCAACATCTTAATAAATGTCTGTTTTTCCCCCTTGAAATTTTAAGCCATAGAGGCACATTTGTATAGCATGCACATGTGTGTGCATGTGTGTGCACGTGCTTGCTTTTATTCTCTGCTTGAGTTCACTTTGCAGGGTACTATATTAGAATTTACCTAACAGCCTAGTCCACAGCTAGCAAAGAAAGACATCTTCAACTTGTATGAAAAGATTCTTTTATTTTATCTGTTGACAGTAGTCTGAAGATTTGGAGCATGTGTTCATTGAAAACCTTCTTATCATCTATTAATATAGTCCATCAAATATTGCTACAGTTTCTAAACAAGTGCCTTTTTATATACGACCCTGAATCTCTGGTATATATTTTTCCCCCTATACTTTGAGAATGATTTTTCCCTTCTTTGAAATAGGAATTCGCAGGTAAACACCAGTTTATTTTTATGTATCTCTATTCCTCAGCAGATTTTTGTCCTCCATTGGAGGGCAGAGTCCTAGAATTTAAAATCTTATATCAGATTAGCTACCTTTTAAATGACTATCTCAAGCTTCCATAACAGTAAATAGGGAAGACAACACATTTTAAAATCAAAAGTGTTAACTTGGGAGTCACATGAAAACGCCTGCAGTGGATAGGTATAGTTGTGGTTTTATTTGATTGGATAGGAAATCCTGTGTGTTTATTCCCATTAGATTAGGTTCAGGAGCAAAATTAAATTTTAGAATCATTGACAAATATTTCTGCACAATGATCAAAGCCTGAATGGAGATTAAGAAAAAGAATACAGAGTACAAAATAGGTATATATTTAAAAGTCAGCTCATATAGTTACATTCATTTATTATTCATATGGTGTCTGTATCCATAAAGAATTTCATATGGTTTACAATAAAATGACAGACCTAGGACACAACCTTTCGAAATAGGGCAAGAAGGCAAGAGCCAAATAGGGGAGTGACTATTAAAACAATTCATTATTCCGAACCTAAGGGATGTTATAGGCTTTGAACAAGACTTATTACACATGCAAATGCAACAAGTTATATTGTTCTTATCAACAAAGTTCTTATATCATTAGTAGATACAAACCTTTTATTTATCTTAACATTAAGAATAACAAGGTGGATTTTTAGATTAGGCACACTAAACAACAGAATATTTTATGTAACTAATAGTAGTTAAAAATGTAGAAATTTGATCCAAAATGGTAGGATGTAAACTCTGAAGATGGGAGAAATAGAGCAGGGGAATTTTCTATGGACTCTCCACCTTTTGGCTCTTATTTGAAGCACTTTCTTGTTTTGTTTTTATTGTTAATGATGGATGTTAAATGTTTCCAATATCTCCACATACTCAAGAATTATTAGAGCCATTCATTACTACAGGCCAATTTTGTTTTTCTGGTATTAAAAAGTCAATTCCCTTCTGATATAAATATCACAGAGAAAATTATCTCTTCTTACATTTTCCTATTGTAGTTACTGGTAATGAAATAACTCTTGTTTTCAGTGTTTCAAGTCAGGAAGAATATGGGTTTTAATGAATAACAGTCGTTTGGAAGATATGTACGCCTATATTTTGCCTTCAGTGATCCATGGAAGTTATAAATAAAACAAGCTTCATACTGGTGGCCAATTGGGAATTATCTGGGAGAGTATTTTACCTATACCAGATTTACTAAGTTCTAAATGCCCAAACATTACATCTAGTCATCCTTGATCCCTTTCTTCATTCATGGCCCACAGCCAATCCATTTGAAAAATCATTATGGTGCACTCATTAAAATATATCCAGAATTTGACTACTTCTTAACACTTCTCTACCAGCATGCTGGCCATGCTACCAAATTCTCTTACCTGGACTACAGCCATAGCTCCCCAATTGGTCTTCCTTCTCCAGGTTCCCCACACAATATATCCTCTATACAGTAGCTAGGTTGATCCATTAAAACATAGGGCAGATAATGTCATTTTCCAGTGTTTTCTAATGTCACAGAGAGTTGAGATTACCATGGCCCTCAGCATTCAATGTGATCCATTTCTTTTTTTTTTCTTTGCTTTTTTTTTAAATTTCATTTCTTTTCAGCGTAACAGAATTCATAGTTTTACACCACACCCAGTGCTCCACGCAATGCGTGCCCTCCATAATACCCACCACCTGGCTCCCCCAACCTCCCACCCCCCGCCCCTTCAAAACCCTCAGGTTGTTTTTCAGAGTCCATAGTCTCTCATGGCTCATCTCCTCCCCAATTTCCCTCAACTCCCTTCTCCTCTCCATCTCCCCATGTCCTCCGTGTTATTTGTTATGCTCCGCAAATAAGTGAAACCATATGATAATTAACTCTCTCTGCTTGACTTATTTCACTCAGCATAATCTCTTCCAGTCTTGTCCATGTTGCTACAAAAGTTGGGTATTCATCCTTTCTGATGGAGGCATAATACTCCATAGTGTATATGGACCATATCTTCCTTATCCATTCGTCTGTTGAAGGGCATCTTGGTTCTTCAGTTCTTTCAGTTTGGCGACTGTGGCCATTGCTGCTATAAACATTTCTTATTGATTGATTGATTGATTGATTGATTTAACAGAGAGAGAGATCACAAGTAGGCAGAGAGGCCCGCAGAGAGAGAGGGGGAAGCAGGCTCCCTACCGAGCATAGAGCCCGATGCGGGGCTTGATTCCCCGACCCTGGAATCATGACCTGAGCTGAAGGCAGAGGCCCAACCCACTGAGCCACCCAGGCGTCCCTGTGATCCATTTCCTTACTACCTCTCCAACATCTTACACTATCACTTTTCTCCTCTCTCACTCTTGTCCAAACACTGGTCTCCTTGTTTTTTTCAATGTACCAGGCAAACTCTCCCTTCACAGACTTTGTACTTTTCTGTTGTTACTTCAGTCTGGACATTGTTGAGCTCTTCCAGGATCCATGGCTCACTCTCTCACATCCTTTGACCTTATCAGAAAGCCGACCCCCGACTGACTTTTCTCCATTGTACTTACCCATGTGACATATATCTGTTTGCTCATACTGTTCCCCTTCTCCAGCAGCATATGAACCCTTTGGGGAGTTGGGTTTATTCCCTGCTGTTCACCCAGTGCCTACACATTTCTTTTTTATAATAGATGCTCAGGAAATATTTCTAGAATGAATGAAATGATCATGTCATATTTGAGAGCCCAGACTCAAAATCTGAGAATACTAGAATGTATTAGCATGTAAAATGATTTTGGAGCAGTGGTTACCGTGGACCCAGAAATTTGCATTTAAAAATACAATGTAGG
This sequence comes from Mellivora capensis, assembly GCA_004024625.1. NCBI lineage: Eukaryota > Metazoa > Chordata > Mammalia > Carnivora > Mustelidae > Mellivora > Mellivora capensis. The sequence goes on along the minus strand of PISX010005083.1, from coordinate 12,753 downwards.
TAGTTTTGATGGAGACTGAACAAAGATTTTATGGGGCTGAGGTTTAATAATTTGCATTTATAACAATCTCCCAGGTGATTCTGTGGCAGGTAAAAGATTTAGTACCATTATTCTAGAAGTTAGAGGATGGGGTCTGTATCTGCTTGCTTCAGACATATTACCTGAATGATCCTGTAAGCATTTGAATTGAAGCAACTCAATGTTGCATCTGGACCAGTCAGTGGTTCTTAACCCTGGCTTCATATTCTAATCTTCTCAGGAAGGAGCTTTCAAAGCATCAAATCCTGGGATGTCACCCCTCGGCTCTTGTTCCAGACCACATGGATTCAATCTCTGGCCGCACTCCCACTAGCTTTTTGACCTTAGGCAAGTTGGTAATCCTCCCTGGGAAGCTGTGAGTAGTGATAGTGCCCACCTCAGAAGACCATGGAGGGGTCCAAGGTAGATGAAATTATATACAAATAATACTCAGAATCTGGCAGATAGGAAACCCTCATAGGCTTTGATATTATTACTAAGTTTTGGTGACAAAACTAGTCCTCTTTACTGCTACTCTCTTACAAAGAAGATTTGGGGTTTATTTTATTCTACTTTGCTGATTACTTAATGTTCAAGCAAACCCAGCGGCAGTGGGACAGAGGGAAACAGCTACATACTTGGGTCATTTCAGGTCCAATCTAATGAAGCTGTTACAAAAATGGGAAGGGAATGGAGTGAATAGCATTGGACCAATTGACCAAAGAATCCTCTGCTGAGATGGTCATTTTGGATAGTTTTATTATTTCAAATCCCATTTTCTCAGTATTTCATTCTTATTGTGAGAAGGAAGAGAAATAAAAGAAATTCAAGATAAACATGCATCATTATGTGTCAGTAAGTCCACTACTTACTTTAAAATAGGGGATAGCTTGACTAACACACGGAGGAATTTGAAAATAGCACAGTGTGCAAGCACTAAAAAAGAATGGAAATATTTAGTTTGATTAGAAAACACAACTCTGAAACAATGGTAGAAAAGGAAGAAAATGTTATATGTAAATTTTATGCCATGTGGAAATTCTTTGGCAGTATAGTCAGTTTATAAAAGTCTCTTCAGCTTATTTGAGTCACTTAAAACTAAAATACAAATAAAGCTATGGGTTTCCCCATGCCTTTATTACTCAAAAGAGGTTATACTTAATGTCATTCACTAGCCATCACATGTTTTTCAGAAAGTCCTCAGGAAAGTTTTTTCTTAATATTTGGCAGGATCTAGTTTTGGAATAGGCTTGTATGAGTCCATGTACCTGTCTCTTCTTATAATAGAGATTTAAGCAAAGAATAATGATGTAATACACGACTAGTGTTGAGTCAGTCCCTATGGTTTTAGTTAAATCTAAATGCAAATCAAAATGCATTTTTTATGCCAGGATATTTGGTGAGATACTTTAATGCTTATTTTATGGTTCCACAGACCATAACTGACACCTATTTGAAAGCACTGAATTTCCAATATTGAATGTGCAAAATTACTTTCTACTTTAAGATCACAAAAAGACCATGTGGCACATAATTTATCTGCCTCAGAAAATAAGATTTCATTCTTATAAAAAGGAAACATCTTCAGTACTTAAAATTTACTGAAACTTGGCTTCCAGGTATTCCTTAGTCTTTATGGCACAACATTTGGTTATCCTAAGACATTGATAAGAAAATCCTTCAGACAGCAAGGCACCCGCATGATCATGGCAGAGGAGATTAAACCACATGGTACACTCCAGTTTGATTTCCCTGATAAGGGACCCCAACTCTGCAAATATTCATTACCTAATTCATACTTCTTGGTCCTAGTGCTAAATTCATCTAATCCTAAGCAAAAGCAAGGAATCAGGGCAGATTTCTCATGGGTAATTGTACAATTTTTAAAGCTTTTTGAAATGTCGACAATAGTTTAAAAATCTCACTTTCTACCTGTTGCTTTTCTAAAGTCCTCCAGTGGTTCAGAAATTCTGATTGTAAGCCTGCCAACCGGATAATTTTTAAAATCATTTCTTTCCTCTCCCAAAATGAGACTCTTTGGCATCTGAAAGATCTTTCTCGGAGAACTTCATGTTGTCCACAGTCATTTCAGTGTTTTAAGGAAAAAGAAAATCAATTACTTAGCTCCTTCTTCACCTGAATGGAGTTCTTTTTTTCAACTATTGATTTCAATCTTAGTAGGTCAAACACTAGTGTTCTGGCAAACCAAAATGTAACCATTAATGATACTGTTTAAGTTCCTGGCAGTTCATTTAGGAAGTAGGTGGTATTCTAAATGGAAAATTACAGACTTAAAGAAATAATGATGTACATTTGAATGACCTTCTACAATTTGTAATACATTTCTATACAGATTGTGTACAGATTGTTGGTTTTGATGTGCTCCAGCTTCTCTTAGGTACCCCCTCCAACCTTGGAACAATAATTAATTTTATTTTCTCCATTTGTAGAATGAATTCACGAATATGACTCTGTGTATGCAGTATGAGTTAAATAGATAAAGAGATAAATAATATATTACAACACTTATTTAGAATCTACCTCTCTAGGGGATTATGAGAAAACCTTCAAAAGGCCTTTCATCCAGTGACAATAGATAAAAAATATTGTGCTTTTTTGCTCCCATCTATGTATTAGAAATTATTTTTCTGAAGATAGTTTTTTTTTAATTTTATTTATTTGTCAGAGAGAGAGAGTACACACACAAGCAGGCAGAGAGGCAGGCAGAAAGAGAGGAAGCAGGCTCCCTGCTGAGCAAGGAGCCCGATGCGGGACTTGATTCCAGGACCCCAGGATCATGACCTTAGCCGAAGGCAGCGGCTTAACCAACTGAGCCACCCAGGCGTCCCCTGAAGATAGATTTTTTTTTTTAAGATTTTATTTATTTTATTTGACAGACAGAGATTACAAGTAGGCAAGAGAGGCAGGCAGGGGGAGAGAGAAGGAAGCAGGGTCTCTGCGGAGCAGAGAGCCCGATGTGGGGCTCAATCCCAGGACCCTGGGATCATGACCTGAGCCGAAAGCAGAGGCTTTAACCCACTGAGCTACCCAGGTGCCCCCTGAAGATAGATTTTTAAAAACACCTTTGTATATTGATAGGAGTTGAACTTTTCCTATAAGGTTATTTAGTGGCACAAATTTAAAGCTTTTTAAAAACTGTCTTCTTGCTGTCAGTTTTTCCTTTTTTACAAACTATGAAAAATTGAGAATGACTATAATACCCAAAAAATGATGTTTAAAAAAAAATGGAAGCAACAATAATGTCCCTAGAATACTGATTAGATAAATTACTGATCACCTAAGGAAAAAAAAGGAATATAATGCAACCTTCAAAGCTTATCTTTTAGAAGAATCTTAAAACATCCTTACATTTATTGTTACATGAAAAAAGAAGTATATTAACAGTTTGGCTCCATTTCAGTATGTAAATCAGATGCATTTATTCAGTGAGCAAATTTCACTGAGCATTTACTTTGTTCAGAGCACTGTGATGAAATGAGAACTGGGAATGCCACAGTAAACAAGGCAGTCCCTTCTCTCAAAATCACAGGCATGCTAAAAATTACAGGCAGAACCATTCAGAATGCTGACAGTTTAGGATTTTGGTGTCTATTTCCTTTTTTTTAAATTTGATTAAAAAATATATTTAGGAGACTTTGGTTAATGTTTTCATGTTTGATTCTTACCCACTTCAACCACCATTCCGGCAAGAATAATCACCAGTTGGTGACCTGGAAAATGCTCTCAATCTCCCAGGTTTTCCATTTTGAGACCTCATTGTTGTGAGGCTTCAATAATTCCGCCTTCTGAAAATTTATAAATTGCAACACAATATGCAAAGCCATATGCTACTAACAACCATAAGTCTAGTACTGTATTGTCCCCACTTTAGCTAACACTATTATTTACAAAAATAAAGATTTCTCCAAAGAGTTATGCAAATCCCCATATTACTGGCCACGTCTTTTGTCAGATTTGTTATTCAAGATTCTATTTCCTTTTTTAAATCTATCTGTACTTTTCAGGTTCCTAGGAGGATCATGTATCAACTCATATCTGGACTGAAATATAAACATGTTGTAACTTCATGCATAGTTGAGAAGAGACCCTAGCAGAATAGAAATGGTTTTCTGAAGCAGCTTGAGAAAAGCAATCTCAATGTATCATAGTGCTTATGGTAGTCTTAACATGTTGCTACTCTCTAAAATAGAGAGAGAAAGGAATAAAAAGAGCATTCTGGTTTTTGGTATTTCCATTTTTCACCTAAGAGAGGCATTTTGTTAAAATGAATCAAATGTCTCCAGGGAGAATTGATAGGAAAATGGAAGAACTCTAGTATATTATTAATGCTTGCTCTATTCAGAACTTGTGTAAGAATCACTAATTTAATATCTGTTCAATAAAGTAGAATACTACAAGTGATCTGTCATTTTTAATTAAGCTGAAAATCCCACTTAAAGATGTTATTAAGTAGTTGAAATATCAATTCATAATTATCATTAGGAAAACTTTTGATTCCCTGGGCTTTTAGATGTACTGCATAATTCAAGGAAACCATTGCTGATTTTAAGTTAACATTATGTAAAATAAGCCTTACACATTTTTCATAAGGTTAACATTAAGCAGAATTTATTATTTCTTAGGTCCTTGGTGATGAGGTTAATTTTTGTTAGGACTTTGTGAATGAATAGAAGTTCAAGTTAATATTAAAAGATTTGACAGGAATTTTTGCTGCCTTTTTTAGTTGTTAATTGGGCTGTGATTTTAATGATTAAATTTTGCTATACCCTTAAATAGATATCAAAATCATGATGCAGAGAAAATAACACACTTGAAATAACTAAAGAAATTCAAATCTCAGCTTGCAATAAGCCATTTAATCCTTAATCATATAATTATGATAATTGATATATGTCATTGCCTTCACTTTAATGGCTTTGGATTTGATAGGCAGGAAATAATCCATTAGATCTTTTCTGTGATACTCAAATTTTTCTGTTTCACTGACTCTGAGCAGATGTATGTGGTTTGTGTACTTTAGATTTGTTTATTCCTCCATAAGAAATTTATATGAAATTGGGACGCCTGGGTGGCTCAGTGGGTTAAGCGGCTGCCTTAGGCTCAAGTCATGATCCCAGCGTCCTGGGATTGGGTCCCACATCGGGCTCCTTGCTCGGCGGGGAGCCTGCTTCTCCCTCTGCCTCTGCCTGCCACTCTGTCTGCCTGTGCTTGCTCTCTCGCTCTCTCTCTCTCGCTCTCTCTCTCCCGCTCTCTGACAAATATATAAAATCTTAAAAAAAAAAAAAAAAGAAAGAAAGAAATTTATATGAAATTGCTTTCCACAAGGAAAAGGGAATGAATTTGGGGCTTGTGGTGCCAAATAAAAACTTCCTGCACATGTAAAGAGATGTGCTTTAGACGTCAAGCTTTGAAATATTGACTTTGTATCAGATGCCTAACGTTTGAGTCATTAAGTATGATGGAGAATGTAGTAAAAAAAGGGACACATTCACCCCAATGTTCATAGCAGCTATGTCCACAATAGCCAAACTGTGGAAGGAGTCGAGATGCCCTTCAGCAGATGAATGGATAAAGAAGATGTGGTTCATATATGCAATGGGATATTACTCAGCAATCAGAAAGGATGAATACCCACCATTTGCATCAACCTGGATGGAACTGGAGGGGATTATGCTAAGTGAAATAAGTCAGGCAAAGAAAAGTAATTATCATATGGTTTCACTCATATGTGGAATTTAAGAAATAGCATGGAGAACCACAGGGGAACAGAGGGGCAACTGAATGGGAAGGAAACAAACCATGAGGTTCTGGACTCCAGGAACCAAACTGAGGGTTACATAAGGGACAGGGATGGGGTAACCCGGTAATGGTTATTAAGGAAGGAACATGTGGTGATGAGCACTGGGTGGCATAGGCATTAATTGTTGAACTCTACATCAAAAACTAATGATATACCATATGTTGGCTAACTGAGCCTAATAAACAAAATAATTGAATTTAGATTAGAAATAACAATTGTTAGCAATGATGTGGATAAAAGAGAACCCATGTGCAGTGTTGCTGGAAATGTAAATCAGTACAGCCATGACGGAAAACAGTATGGAGATTCTTCAAAAAGTTAAAAATAGAACTACCATATGATCTAGGAATTCCACTCCTGGGTATTTATATAAAGAAAACAAAAACACTTAACTGAAAAAATATCAAGGTATCAGCACCCCCATGGTCACTGCCATATTATGTATAATAGCCAAAATATACCAATAATGTAAGTGTCCATGGATAGGTGAAATAATGGAATATTATATATATATATGTATATATATATACACACATATATATTATGGAATATTAGATACAAATGTAATGGAAGATTAATATGGATGAATATATATAATAGAATATTATTCAGTCATACTAAAGAAAGAAATTTGCCATTTGCAACACGGATGAACTTTGAGGGCATTATGCTAAGTGAAATAAATAAGTCAGAGAAAGATAAAACTGTATAATCTCTCATAATTGGAGTCTAAAAAATATATATATGTTATATATATATAACATATATATATATATATAAACAACCAAGCTGATAGATTCAGAAAGGAGGTTAGTAGTTGACAGAGGTTGGAGTAGGGAGGAGATGTGGGGGAGAAGCAATGAAGAGTTTTGGTAAGAGTGTAAAGGTGAAAGCCACTGCTAAGTGTCTTGGTTTTTTTCCACTGTTTCTATTTATAGGGAACACAATTGGTTGGTAGACCCAATACCTATCTACTAGCCCCTTCTTCCAGTGACATTTCAGCCAGTGATGACCATATAATACGTTTCTGAGCCAGAGATATAAGTAACAGTTTATTGTTTTTTAGGGGTTTGCTTTCCTGATAAAAAGAAGCTGAGCTGGCATTCCACTCTAACCTTTATGCTTCTCGTTCTTTCCTCCTTTCTCCTGTATGGAACGGAGACATGATTCCCAAAGATACAGCATCACTTTACAATCATGAGGCAATAAGTGTGAATATAGAAACCTCTGCACTGGTGATTGTGGAGTACAACATCAGAAAAGAGCCCAAGTTCCTGATAGCATCTTTGGGACACTGAACTAACTTCCCACCTCTGGATTTACTGTTCTGTAAATTCCTGTTTGCTTAAACTTCCATTTCTGTTATTTGTTATTTGCAGCTGCATTCATTCCTAATCAGCAATTTTAAAACTTTCAGTTATCTGTTATTGAGTACCTATGTGCCAGATACTGTGCTAAGTATTTAATATGTACTAATTAATTTCAGCGACATGATGGCCATGAGGAAAGTGACACTTCGCTGCAGATAACATGCTAGTGGATGAGTGGGTGGATCCTTGTGTTACTGGAATGGATATATCAAATGAGGAAACTGGAGCATGAAAATATTAAGCAACTTTGCACAACGAGTAAGTGGCAATCCTAGAATTCGAACAGTGTCAGTCATATTACCAAATTTCATGGCTCTCTAATTTCCATGACTTAAAAGAAGCTCATTTTTACTTATATTTGATTTATGGCAGTGCTGAAATTCTCTTCAAACTCATTTGTCTTTATCATGAATTTTGCCCACTTTTCTGTCAGGGCCATTCCTTTTATTAGAAATTGGGCTGAACCTCTTCCATTCTTTCCTTTTTGCCATTTGTCATTTTCAGTTTGCTTAAGGGTTTTATTTTATTTATTTTGTCAAATAATTTTATTATGAAGTTAAATTTATTAATAATCTCTTTTATACTTTCTGGTTATCATATCATATGTAGAAATTTCTGAGACTTCTAAGAAAACCATATTTATCCATATTTTATTTAAGTACTTTTATAGTCTAATTCTTTCCTTTTATATCTTTGATCTACCTAAACTATATTTTGGTGTAAGATGTGAGTGTGGTAAGATTGTAATTTTCCCAGTTTAGTAGAATGCCACCTCTAGCGTATGCAAAAAATGAACCAAAACAAAAATAAAATCCCATATATTTTGTCTATAATCAAAGTTTCTGTTCCTTTCTATTGATTTCATGATAAAGAGTATCTCCTTCATGGCTGTAGTCAATATCATAAACATCATAACCAATAGAGAATTATAGGAAATCTTTTTGTTTTATTAAGCAGAAATATAAGAATGTGAAATTATTTTATAGCTTTTTAGGATTCTGGACGTGTTAAGTTATGAAACAGATCCAGTAGCATAAACATAGAGAAATAAAACAAAAATTTAAATATATGCAAAAATTATCTGATATTAGAAAATCTAAGCATTAACTGGAAAATTATTAGAACTAATCAAAACAACTCAGTAAATCGGCAGAATGAAATTTAATTATTCCCAAATCATTAGTTTTCTTAAATATAGTTGAGGCTGGATAATTTTTTGAAATTATGATTTATGTTTCTTCTTTGTCTCCCCCCGCCCTTACCAACATCCACAATTTAAGTAAATCCAAGGTCTGCATTTCATTTCCTCAGGGGAGCATTGACTGAGCAGGAAGCAAAAATATTTTGTCATATGTTCTGGCTTTTTTGTCCAAAGACTTTTGAATAATACCCTTTAGGAGACCTTGGAGGGTTTATGGGGAAGATAAAGGAGGTGTAGAGCCAGAGTGCCTTGGGATGTATATTCTCAAGATATTGGAAGTCTATCCATAGAAAGTTTTAATCTGTCTCCTTTCTCCTTTTTAATGCATTCTGCATTGTGAGTTAGGATGATGGTCTTAAAGATAAATATGGTACACCTGCTTCTGAGGGCAGAGGTGGGGTGGGGGAAATGGGCCAGCAGTTCAGGATGTGATCATGAGGCTAATACATGCCAGGAGGGCCAGGTGCTCTGAGTTCTTTGCCTCCTTTTAAACTTAGTTCTGCCAAGTTTTCATGCACTGGTTTTGAAGATCTTAGAGAGGCTCTTAAAATAAGGCTGTGTGATTTTTGTATGTAATGAATTCTGATCTATTCCAAATTAATATGACTGCTTAAACATTCAAGTCTTGTAGGATCACCAAGAAATCCCCCAAAAATGGAAATAGATTTTTTAAAATGTGTTAGACTATCTGTAATATTTACTTATGGGTAAGAAAGAATGAGACCTTCTTGTCTTACCTCTCATCAGTAAGCCTGAGTGGGTCTATGAATCCATTCATTTTTTCTTTTCCTGTTTATAACCTCAAATTTGGGATTTGGGCTAACTTGAAAGCTATTGAAACTCTTACATAGTTTCACTGCAATTTTGGACAGACTGCAATGTTTTTATTAGCAATTTTAGGCAAACACAGAATATGTATCTGACAGGACTTGTCAGTTCATTTATTGAATTGCATATAGTAATACATCTTCTAGCATCTACTACCTAACAGGCATAGTGTGATTGACTCTACAAAGGAAGGAAATGTTGTTGATATATAATCCCATAATCTATTTTTAGGCAAACAACATAGCTTCTTAGGAAAAGGTGGCCATAATAGTGGTTACAGCTCTTCTAAGCTGGGTCTTATGCAGCCGTTTAAGGTTTAGCTATCCCTTCACTGATTTATATGGTTTATCCCTGGAGATTCTTTGTATTTAATTATCTATAAACCAATCATCTGTTTAACATGTAAGAGCTATATTCAAATTTAAGAGTCAGGCAAATCGCAGGAAAACTGTCCTGTTTCTTGCAATTTTAATCATTTATTGATTAGGATAATTCACTTGACCATAAATCTAAAATTATGTTTGAGCTCTTTGAATCTATACACCATCTTCTTGTTTTTGATTTGGATGTATTCCAATTATCACATAAAAAATTTGTCATCTTAGAGTTTTCTTTCTTATACACATCTTGTTACAGAATTTAGTGTGAGCAAAGTATAATGACCTTAAGTAACATTTTAGTCAGAATGCTTTAAAAATGTTATCACCTATTTTTAGTGTGTGTGTCTACATGGGTTTTTATTGGTCTATTTTAAGAAGAAATCTTCTTAAGAAAAAAAAAAAAGACAATGTTACCCTCCAGCCACAGTGTGCAGTTGTTTAGGGAAAAAAAAAAAAAAAAGAAAGAAAGAAAGAAAAGCCATTCTCGGTATTTAAAATAAGGAATTTAGCACAGGAAATGGATTTTGTGGGTGATGGAAGAAGCCGAGAAGGCTATCGAGAGTCAATGAGGCTATCCAAAGGTTGCAAAATCAAAGCTTATACCATTTTCGGGCTGAATGACAATGGAGTCAAAGATATGATGGTAACCCATGGCTGTGGGTTACTATATGAAGGCTGAAGCTAGTGGGCTTTTCTGGCAGGAACTGGAAACTTGAAAGTGAAGGTGGCTAGTGCAAAGGCAGAAAAAGGAGCTCCTTGGCTTTTCCCTTCCTCGTGCCTATGGTCTTGGAACCTGGGAAGCCCTGGGCAAGCTTGTATTCAGACTTCCTGAATACAAGCAGAACTGAGGATAAGGGCAAACATGACCACAGCAGGCACAAAGGGCATGCAATTCAAGTTGTTTCCAAAAGTAGGGATGGATTTGCACCAAACAACCCATGCTGCTTCTCCTGTGAGTCACTTAAACTCACTGTTCTCATCCCGTGGGACAGCAAAAGGGAGGCATGCAGCCAAAATGTCAGAGCCCCTTGGAGCTTAAATCAGTGACAGTTGTCTCATTGATCTAATATTGCATCCTGTCAAACAGACAAGCTACATATAAAGTGACTTATTTTCCATAGCTTATTTTTGCAAAAAATATACATTGCCACTTCACCATGCTCCTTACCAAGAGCCACAGGGAATATTTTTGGACTATGGTAGTACAGAAGAATTCCCTAATTAAGCACTTATTTATTTATTCTCTTAGTGGTTCTTTTACTCACAGTTTTACTTACATGTGACACATGGAGCAATTGAGCTGAAATGAAAATACAGCATCTCCCTACTTCACTAGAATTTCAGCTCTCTAAAAATGGGGAATTTCTCTATTTTGTTCACCTTTGCATTGTTAGAGTCAGGAAGAGTGACCAGCATGTAAGATGTGCTCAGCAAATAAAAAGGTGTTTAATGAAAGAAGGAAAGAGAAGCTTTATTCAAAAACCAACAAACCAGCTGACCAAATAGATGTTCTGGTTCTGGTAATGGTGGAGTAGGTTGTATTTGATTGACATTCCTCCCACCCCACCTTATGTAACAATTATAAAATCTTTTTTTCCCCAGTTTTTTGTGATGTGATTGGCATATGACATTGTATAAGTTTAAGGCATACAATACAATGATTTGATATATGTATATATTGTAAAATGATTATCACAAAAGTTTAACTTAACATCTATCATCTTGCATAGTTACAAATTACAAAATCTTAAAGAAAAATGATGAAGCCACTGGAGAATGGCCAAAGCAGAATTTGACCCTCGACATAAGGGGACTATGTTTGTCCTTCTTTTCCACTACTTTGCATAGTACAGGGCAGCAAGAGACACCTCTCAAGCCAAGAGCTGCAGTACTCTTGGTTTGAGTGTCAAAAGACAGGATGTAGGGCTGCTTATGTGTCTGAGAATTTCCCCCCAGTGAGGAAAGAGTTAAAAAGGAGGGAGCACCACATTATAAACTTTCCTAAAATCCTTGGTAACTGTGTAAGCATAAGGGAGAATCCAAGGAGATCAGTGAAAAGCAATAGCTTGGAAGATTAAAAGGTCCAATAGAGATGTTAGCTACTGCTCACCATAGGGAAGACAAATATTTGGAGTGAGAATCATGTGGCAAATTAAAGGGCTTGATGAATACTTTGGGTGTTTTATTCAAATGCCACACTTGTAGACTAAAAACTGTATCACAGCACTTGCCATATGGGATCTTCCCTGAGATATAAACAATCTAAAATTAGGCCTGCTTTAACAATATGTAAAATCAAGCATTTACAAGTTCAGGGTGAGCAACCAATAATGCAACTGCTTGGGGAAAAAAGTAGCACTCAGAGAATAATATAGAACCCAGTTTCTTAACAATGTATCATCTACCATATTTAGAATATAACAAACATCATTAAATATGGAAAATAAAATTACAATGCTAGGTCAAGAGGAAAAGCAGTCAATAGAAACAGACAAACAGACCCAGATATGGATAAGATGCTGGAATTATTTTAATAATTTTAATTTATTTAAATTAAATTTAATTTTAACCAATTTTAAAGCACTTTTAAAACCACCTGTATAAATATGTTCAAGGATTGAGAGAAAAAGATGATCACACTGAATAAACATGGGGAGAATCTCAGCAGAAAAATGTTGACCATAAAACAGAATATAATGTAAATTTTTGAGCTGAAAACTAAAGTATCTGAAATGTCACATGATGGATATAAAAGTAGATTGAAGATGGTGGAAGATCAGTAAAATTTATCCAGTTTAAAAAACAAGAGAAAAAAAGGTTATAGGCAAAGAACAGACATTCAGAGATATGTGGGATAATATCAAGCTGTCTAATGTATGTATACATGAAATCTGAGCTGACAAGAAGAGAAAAATGGGAAAAAACATATATATATATTTTTAATTTTTATTTTTTATAAACATATTTTTATCCCCAGGGGTACATGTCTGTGAATTGCCAGGTTTACACACTTCACAGCACTAACCATAGCACATACCCTCCCCAATGTCCATTACCCCACCCCCCTTTCCCGACCCCCTCCCCCCAGCAACCCTCAGTTTGTTTTGTGAGATTAAGAGTCACTTATGGTTTGTC
>PISX010005082.1:0-112195 GCA_004024625.1 Mellivora capensis | reverse complement strand
CCAAACTGTGGAAAGAACCAAGATGCCCTTCAACGGACGAATGGATAAGGAAGATGTGGTCCATATACACTATGGAGTATTATGCCTCCATCAGAAAGGATGAATACCCAACTTCTGTAGCAACATGGACGGGACTGGAAGAGATTATGCTGAGTGAAATAAGTCAAGCAGAGAGAGTCAATTATCATATGGTTTCACTTATTTGCGGAGCATAACAAATTCTAAATTTTTTTTAAAAGATTTTATTTATTTACTTGACAGAGATCACAAGTAGGCAGAGAGGCAGGCAGAGAGAGAGGGGAAAGCAGGCTCCCCGCTGAGCAGAGAGCCTGATGTGGGACTCGATCCCAGGACCCTGGGATCATGACCTGAGCCGAAGGCAGACACTTAACCCCCTGAGGCACCCAGGCACCCCCTAAATTCTAAATTTAATCTAAATACAAACATACACAGATATATACACCACGCTCACAGATACAGGAAAATTGGTGGTTGCCAGAGGCAGCAGGTCAGGGGTGGGAGAGATGGGTGATGTTTTAAAAATAGTCTTTTTGGGGTGCCTGGGTGGCTCAGTGGGTTAAGCCTCTGCCTTCAGCTCAGGTCATGATCTCAGGGTCCAGGGATCAAGTCCTGCATCGGGCTCTCTGCTCAGCAGGGAGCCTCCTTCTCCCTCTGCCTGCCGCTCTGCCTACTTGTGATCTCCCTCTCTCTGAAATAAATAAATATAAAATCTTTAAAAAAATAGTCTTTTCAACAAATGGTGTTGGGGCAACTGGATATCATATGCACAAGAACGAAGCTGGATCCTCTACTTCACACTGTGTACAGAACTCATCATTTGCCGATGTCAAAGCTACAACCACACAACTCTTAGGAGAAAACATAGGAGTCAATCTTCACAACCTTCGATTAGGGGATAGTTTTATATATAACGTCAGAAGTATAACCCACAAAAGAAAAAATAAATTGGACAAAGTTTGAAACTTCGTACTTCAAAGGATACCATCAAGAAAGTGAAAACAGGGGCGCCTGGGTGGCTCAGTGGGTTAAAGCCTCTGCCTTTGGCTCAGGTCATGATCTCAGGGTCCTGGGATCGAGTCCTGCATCGGGCTCTCTGCTCAGCAGGGGATCTGCTCCCACCCCCCCACCGCCTGCCTCTGTGCCCACTTGTGATCTCTGTCAAAATAAATTAAAAAAAACTTTAAAAAGAAAAAAAAAATAAAGTGAAAATAACGCAATGAATGGGGCAAAATATTTGCAGACAACAGCTCATATAAAGGACTTACATTCAGAATATATAAAGATCACTTACAGCTCAATAAAAAGACCAACCAATTAAAAAAATGGGCAAAGGATTTGCACATTTCCTCCAAAAGATATGCAAACATGCAAAAAGAATTATGGAAATATGATCAACATTATTAGTCATTATGGAAATATGAATTAAAATCATAATGAGATATTACTTCACACCAAGTAGGAGGACTATAATTAAGGACAACCCATAACAGTGTTGGCAAGGATGTGGAAGAAATGGAACTACGGTCCACTGCTGGTGGAACGGTAAAATGGTGTGGGTGCTTCGGAAAATAATTTGGCAAGACTTCAAAAACGGAAACACTGTTGCCATATGATTCAGCAATTCCACTCCAAGGGATATACTCAATAGCCTAGAATACAAGCCCGCACTAGGCCAAGGGCACACTCTTCCACTGCTCACAGCAAATTGGCTCACCACCTCCTGACCTTACCTCGCTCCAGCCTGTTGCTGCCTGGGTCTGGAGAACAGCAGGCTAGGTGCCAATTTAATGAAAAAAACAACCACCACCACCAATTCTGTTAATTTAAGAATTTAATAAATGTCTGGATCATATATATGTATTAAAACTCTCACTAAAGAAATAAAAGGGAGTTAAGAGTCCATTTCTTCAAATGTTAAAAAGGATTTGCCTTCATTTCTGAGAAACAGCTGTGTGATAAAAAGCAAAGCAAGCTGGAAGTTTCACCCTCTGAGGTCAGTACTGGAAGATCGCCATCCCACCTCCCCCAATACACCCTGACCAAATCCTCCAACCTGCTAAGCTGCCTTTGTCTCATCTGGGGGATCATTAGGGCCTTGAGATAGGCCTTCGTTTCAGCCCCACGAGTGCACCTCAGTTCTCAAGGCGACTGGGGCCTCACTTCCTGGAGATGAGTCACAGGAGATGCTGAACCAGGGGCTGCTGCCTCCAGGGCATCGGTGTGGGTGAGCCCCTGTGCTCTCGGACTCAAACACCAGCACCGCAGGCAGCAAGGAGTCACCGACGTGTTCAAAGCTCAGTGCCCAGGGGAGGCAGCCCTCTGTAGCCCCTCACTAGAATCTAGACAAGGGTCTAGAACTCAGCCATGTCAAAGACACAGCTGCTCATGATAAACCAAACCCAAGTCTTCATTTTCTAAAGCATCATTAGAAATGTCTCTGTCTGGGCCCAGTTGAGAGAACCTGAAAATGTCTGGCATCTTTCTTGAGCAGGAGTGACTAGAAAGGACAGGGCTTATTTCCATCTTGGAGAAGATGGATCAGGATGTTGTTTTGATACTCGGGCCAGCGATGGGGATGACAGCGGTCTCCAACACAGGCCCCTCAGGCTTCTGGAAGGAGGGGGAGAACAGGTGAAGGGAGGAGAGCCTATCATCAATAAAATTAGGAATCAGTACCTTTGCCAGAGCCAGGACCTGCTGGCTTCACAAAGGAGAACCAGGGCTCCCAAGTCTACTTCATCTCCTGACGTAAAGGGGAGCCCAGCCCTAACATAGGCAGGTTAAAAGCACCACGGAGGGCTAGACCGCACGCCATCCTTCCATCACGGTCACGGGGGACACGGGGATGGGCCGGGGTGTCTGCACCACTTCCTGCCCAGCATGCGCTGCAGAGCACTGAGCTCTGGCCTGGCCGATGTGCCTGAGCATTGTCTCAGGTCCCTCGCACGGGCAAGGTCACAGAGTGAGTCCGTCTGCACATGTAACTTCAGGTCCACTGAGGGGTCAGGCTCAATAGCTCTCCTCCTCCCAGGATGGCTTTCATCAGGCCTGTGCCCCAATTACCAGGGATTCCTCCATGTCACTTGGTCAGAAGCCTTCTATTCAGGGATGGTTGTTTCTGAATGACCCCCTAAAGCCTCGCGCTCCCCAGAGGCTGTCCCCACTGTCCCCAGCCAGCCTGGAAATGCACATGCTGGAGGCACTTCTGCTGGAACAGAGCCCAATCCCCACTCCGGTTTGCTTTCAGCCTTCCCTGGTTTCAGGCCTGAAAGCATCCCCAAGCACCAGCACCCAGGTGGAGACTGAAACGGTAGGGACCTCACTGCAAAGGGAGCCAGAGAAACAGAGATGGGGGCTTATTCAGGAGTCCCACCCTGGCCAAGGTCACAGATGTGACATCGAGAGGCAAGTTCAGGTGGTAAATTCAGGGTCAGGTACGTGTCAAGACAAATGCCAGTCCTTGCTGAGGTCTCATTAGGCCAATCTATGTGCACACGCATGCCCACGGGCACATGCCCAGGTATGTGTGGTGGGCGTGGGTGTGGCGAGGCGGGGGTGGTAGGTGTGCTGGGTAGTGGGGAAAAGCATTCCACGTAGTAGAGAAAAGTGCTCAAGGACTCCAGAGACTGAGTCGGATTTTCTAACAACACTAAGAAAAGAAACAAACGGGGAAGGAAATTATACTTTGTGCTCTAAAGCTTTATTCTCTCCACCAGGTGCAAACAAGGGTGTCAGAGGTGGGAGTACCTTTCAACAAATAATTCACAATCCTAAGTGCTAAAATTAAACTCCTACACAGGCAGACAACAAGGGAGGAATTTTCCCTGAAATTCACTGCCAACATGCCTCTTCCCGATGAATCCACTGAACCACGACCTCAATGATAAGCCCCCGCTGACACCCTCCCCCCAACTTCACCAGCCCCTCACTGAAACTGCAATCTTAACTCGGTTATGCTCCAGAGAAACGGGTGTTCCCCGCAGGTCGTGAGGAGGGCGGTTCTGGGTCCTCACCAAGCAGGGAATCAGTCTCTGAAAATCTTTCCAGAGATTCCTCTGGCTACGGGTGTCAGGGAATCCCAGATGCCAGCCACGGTGAGAAGTACCTCTAAGACACTAAAGAAAGGTGCCCGCCAAACCAGGACATGTCGTTGACTGTAAGACACCCCAGATTCCAGAACACCGACATGGGAATGCACAGGTGTCTTCGATTTGCTGAGAGAGAAGCCAAGCCTATCTACGGCTACCCTATCAGAAGTTCATGGACTTCGGGAACAGAACAGGGGCACTGTGAAGCCCACAGCGAACACGCCCCATGACGACCTATGATCCCGCACCCCACCCGCGCTAGGACCAGTACTAGGAATTTCACATACTTGAGGCCCCTGAGTCCTGTAATTCCCCTGGGAGGCACCCTCACCGCATCCCCTTTCACAGCATGAGACACAGAGTCCTGAAGGGTAACTTGCTGAGGCCGGTTAGAAGCGGGGCAGCGATTCCCCACTCGGGTCTGTCTGGGTTCAAAGCCCATGACTTCCTACCCCACCCTGCATCTCAGAGAAGTCTGTCTAAGGGGCGGGGGGGCAGCTCTCTGCCCACGTGCTCACCCCTCCTCCCTTGGCAGCTTGCCAGCAGCTGGCAAGAGGGGAGCATGTCCTCATTAGGTTGTGGGTGGTCGGGAATTTCTTATTAGCTAAACCTCTCTCTGCCCTTTCTTCCATCCACCCCATTTTTATTCCTCCCAGTAAATGAGCCGCACCTGCCAATGCTGAGACCCCCACCCCCACCAGCCCATCTAGCAGGGAGCCTGCTACCAAGGACCAGTTCTCGAATCTCAGGGGTGCCGCACAGCCAGCCTCGTACTGACTACACGCCACACGGCCCACCCTGCCGCTATCTGCCACTCATCATAACTAAGATGTCTGTGAGTGGCTGAAGGAAAGCATTGTAACCCCTTTAGTGAGTTGCTTATTAAGTTCCTCTTCCCACAAACTCTCGTGGGCATTCTCTGTGGCCAGAGCAAACAAGCCTTCTGTTTCACACACGGTGACATCCAAGAGGTCCAACTTAGTCCCTCAGTCTCCAGTAGCAAGGCTAGATTTCTTGGAGTAACAGACGCCGACCACTCCGCCCCAGTTGTCCCCCCAAGTCGCTGCTCCTTCGTTACCCGGGAGCCCCGCGTCGGCACAGTCAGGGATGGGCGTATTGTCATTACCAAGTTCAACGGGCCGGCACGGAACATGTCAGGAAGGGCAGCTCATGCCCCAAACCAGAATGTCTTGATTCTCTACCCTTACCCACCACTTGCAGCAATGGGGCAATCACCAACCTTCTCTGAGCTCAGCCGTCTGCCCAACAAAGTTCTGAACAACCAGTGGGAATTTCGTGAGGTCTGAGACTGCGTGTGTGGAACTGCTCTGGGAGAGCGGCCCCCTAACGGGAGGTGAGCCCCCGAAAGCGACGGGGGTGGAGAACTGCTGGCACAGTCAGCAAATGCAACTGTGTAGGTTTCCCCGAAATGAGAAAATGACAAGCTCTCAGACAGGAATTCCGGAACTGCTCATAGCCACGCCATTCTGCAAGTTACACCCCAAAAAGTTGTAGGCAAGTCTATGAGAGAAAAAGCAGAAATACATATTTTAAATCCACAGCTGAAAAATACTGAAGAGTTATATGTGCTAAGTGTGGGGGTTCACAGGTAAATCCGAGGCAAGATAAATAACATTGGGCCTCCCTAAGCTTTCAATCTGATGGGAGAGACTCATAGGAATGACATGGTTTTAAGACTAATCACATGATTCCGAGGACCGATGAGATGAAGAAAATGTATGAGTGATATGAAAGCAAGTCAGAAAGGGACCAGAGATGATCTGGGGTCCAAAGGAAAGTCTTCAGAGATAAATAATGTTCTAACGGAAGTGAAGGGGAAGAGGAGGAGATAATCAGGTGAGCAGGGGCCAAAGGGCATGCAAGGTCAATAGAATAGCTCAGGAAAGGTCTGGGGCAGAAAGGAGGGAGGAGGGCACACTCGTGCCTCCTGGAGATGTCCGAGAACAGGAAGGATCATAGGACACATGGCCTGGTAGTCCCCTAAGAATTCTGGATTTTATCCCGAAAAAGCACTGGAAAGCTTCTCAGTGATGATAAGCAGGAAGCATGGAGTGGGACTGAGAGTTTTAATCCCTCGGTGCGTGGAAACAGAGTCAGGGAGAAGGGTCCAGGGACCGATGCGGGGAGACTGGCTGAGGGGCTAGACCCAAAAGAGACGCCACGAGGAAATAACACGCCGGCATGTAAGACATTGGCCAAACTGAGGCCATAAGGCTAAACTGGTTGGAACGTCGGGGTACAGTCCTGGGCGACCTTTCTGTCCTCCGACCATCAACTCAGCATTGTCCAAAGGCACCTGAAGTGTGGTGCGCAGGCGCGTGGCACAAAGAAAACCACAGGCAGCTGACAGTCGGCTGGATTCGTTTGAAGGAAACCATGACCCAGAGATCACACCACTGGCGTCGCTTACGGTACAGACAGACACCCGCCTTAGCTACAGGGGCTCGCGGTCCCTTCGGTGTGAATGAAGCACTCTGTCTTCACCTGAACTGAATTCAGGCAACAGGGCAACGGGCTACCTGTGAAAAAGCCAGCCCAGTGGCTCAGAAGGAGTGTGCCTCCTTCAGAAGGCTGCTCACGGATGCTTTACTTCCATTTTCGGGGGGAAGGTCTACAGATCCCCGCGGTGCTCGCTAAGCCACCTGGATAGGAGAAGCGTCCTCTCGAAGATGAGGAGAGTCACATGGAGCTGTATTAAAAATAACAAACATTTCAAGGGTTTTCCAAAAAAAAAAAAAAAAGAAAGAAAAAAACAGCAAACAGATGGGGCTCCAGTCCATTTTTAGATACAGAAACAGACTTTGAAGAGAAAGGGGAAGTAGGTTCCACCCTGAGGGAACAGTGTTCTGCCTCTGCTAGGGAAAGGAGAGTCAGCCCGAGCTGTGAACTTAGGAACATCCCAATCTTCCAAGTGCTGGCTGGGATTGCATAAAACCAGGCCTCCAAAAAGCCCCCTTTGACCACCGGCCCCAGTTGAGGTCATCTGCATGTTCAGAGCCTTGTGCTTCTCATGGCCTCTCTTGGTCAGCAGGATTCTCTAAGCACTGGGGCTTATAGGTCAAGGTCCATCCCCTTGCTAAACTCTCAGTCCTAGAGAGGGCCAGAGTAGCTGCCCCCCCCCTCCACACACACACCAAAGGACATACAGAATGGGAACTTGCTGAGTATTTGTTGACTTCTTGCATAACCGAATTGGTCAAGAGTAGCTAAGTTGATAAAAAAAAAAATCTGAAGAATGAAAAACAGCCTTATGCCCCAGTGCGTCACCTCCCTCTTCAGCTGCAGAGAACTGGAAGTCTTTTCTGTCCCAGGCACAAAAACACTTACAACTGCGGTGCCTGTGCTTACTTTTAGCTCGTATTCACCTCTGCAGAAACCTCAGCTTCCGAACTCAGTGCAGTTGCAATCGCCTAGAAACCAATGTCTTGTAATATTTCAGGAGTCTATGTTTCTGGGATTTCATGGGAAACGAACATTCTGGGAGAGGGGGGAAAGCAAGACCCTTACTTAGAAGAGACGCACATACCATCCAATTTCTTTCTGGGAGTGATTTAGGAAATCCAGCAGCTGAAGAAGGCTGTTGGGCTAATTATGGGACTTCCAGGATGTGTGGGAGGGATGGCAAAAAAAACCCCCCAAAAAACAAAAAAACAAAAACAAAACCACCAAACCCTTCTTTTACTTTTTTAAACCATGGCAATGTTGATTCCCTCTTCCTGCCTCTGCTAATCAGGCCCTTCAGGTCAAACACAGGAAAGACTTTCTTGTCAAGTGATGAAAAATGGTGCTTTTTGCCAAAAAGAACATCAGCAGAAGACTGTGTGCACCAAGGCTTATCACACCCTCTGACAGAGAATGCAGCTCATCAGGAAGCCCGGTGCTCAGGTCTTCCAAGGGCAGGCTTCCACAGACCTCAGCCACGAAGGACCTCAAACCTGGAAGCGCAACCGTGAAAGGACAATGAACGCCCCCATTAGAACTACTTCGCTGCCTAAGAGAATGCATCTGGAAACCTGACAGCACGAAGCCAGCCAGGGCCACATGTCTGCAGGACAGGAGCGACACAATGTTTTCGCCCATCAAGCTGGGGGTATAGTAGTATCTAATTTATTACAAGTTGTTGCAAGGGCTGAATGGTACCAAAGGAGACACAAAGTATAGGTGCTGAGCATAAGGCTTCATGCAGGTCCTTGTCACATGCCAGCTACTGCCCACAAGCGCAACGGTGGTGATTATCATCACTCTTAAGAGGGGATGTTTACTTCTCTGTTCTCCCCTGAATCTTCTCTTCTGGGTCTGGTCTCACCGAAGTACCTGGTTCTAGAAGAATGACTTCCCACATAGGAGCAGAGTTCAGACAACTTGTTTCCTCCCTCAAGTGCTTCCTTTTTTGAGCTTTTGGCTGCCAGGAAATGGTTCAGCTGGCTGTTTATAGATTTGGGATCATTGCACAAGTACACATGTCCAGGCAGCATCCACTGGGAATACCGGAGCTACTGGCCGCCAGAAGCCTCGGGACACTTGAATTTGCCTTATGCCTATAGACCTGTGCCTCCGGGGGAGAGCCAGACAAAATGAAATGCCCCAGGACCCTGGTTGCCATCTGAGCACATGATCCTGAGGTCACCACTCCCTCTGAAGCCCTTGGCTTTGCTCAACCCCCATCACACAGAGACGAGGACACCCCTTGGCTCTGCTGTCACCTCAGCCCCATTGGAAACCCTGCTCCCGGTCATCTCTGGGGGTCTGGGCCTTTGCTTTCTCCTCCCCCTCCCTACCCCCAGCAGCCCATATAAACGGCATAGTAGCTCCTCATCTAGAAGCCTGCTGTACAGTCTAAGATCGCTTCACTGATTTAGTCACGGTGTCCAAGTATGAGGAGAACCTGCTAGAGCCTATTTATAGACATGAGCCAGTTCTTTGAAAGGACTGAGAGATGTAGGGTTTTCCACAAAGGAAGCAGAAGCAGACAGGGAGGCAAGCTCGCGAGGTGGCTCTGGGCTGGCTATGGCATTACCGCACCTGGCTCTTCTATATGAAGTGGCAAAAAGAAACCTTAAGAGGTCTGCCCACTTCTGGAATTCACAGCATCCCGACCCGAGCTACCCCTAGGGTAGCCTAATCCTCAGTGCACCTGCCCCGGGGATGGCCGAGCAAGCGGGGCCTCCAACCACGGGACACTGTTCCGGCTGACAGCCGAGGGACCTGCCAGTATGAACAGGGGAGGAACCCCTCCGTTTTGGTTTCCGAACTTACGTTTCCTAGTAGAAATGACCTCTAAAATAAAAGCTGTTAGAACTCCCCAAGTTACTTCTTCCCCAGTGCCTAGAATTATGAATAAGCAAATAAGCTTATAAATGATTATGAATAAACATCTTGAATAAGAAACTATCTTTTGCAAAAAAAGGAAAGAACTGGAGGTAGGTTCAAGCCACACATCATTCACACTAGGTCAGAGTTGCATTTATTCCCCATGGAGAAAACCTTTTTACAGGTCTGTGTCTCCCCACATCCCTCCACACCTGCACTCCCTTCCCACATTTTAGACAAGAGGGCACTTTTCACCTGCTCAAGATTTCCTTCTTCGTGTGTGTGCGTGTGCACGCACCATGCTGCCAAGTCCCTCCCCAGGGATTTGCATTTACTCCCTCCCACACTTGCATTTCTGATGTCTTGCCTCCTACCGGTGGCTTTCCATCGGTCTTTCAAAATACTCCACTATCTCACGGAGAAGCAGAGGGAGGGCTGCATTTGCTCCTCCGACTCCTCTATGTGCCACTCGTTGTCATTTTTCCCATCCTCTCCCACTCTGCTTCTTAGATCCCTTGAACCTGGCTTCTAAATGATCTCAGAATTGAACTGCCTTAGCATCTTTAAGAGTATCTACACGCTTTCCCCCTCAATTTACACTCAATTCTCAATGAATCTGATTTGGATGACATCTTGACAAAGACACACACACACACACACACACACACACACACACACACACACAGTCCTTCCTTGGTTTCCATGACAACAGTCTCTTGATTTGCCCAATTCTCCAGTTACTCATGGTCCATCTTGGATTCCATGTTACCCTCCCACTGATCCACAGGGGTCTTCCCCAAAAGGCACCATGCTCATCTCCACTTGCCCTGGTCCTCCATGTATCAATCTATGTGCTCACTCCATTGAGAAGATCCTTTCTTCCCAGAGTTCCGTCATCTGCATCTCCCAGCTCTAGATGATTCATCCTCAGCCCTCCATCTGGCCCCACACCTGTAGTCTGATTGCCCGTACGATGGGTATGAACAGTAATACAGCACTGACATTCACTGAGTGCTCATATCGTGCCAAGCACGGTTCTACACATCCCAGATGTGCTTGCTCGGGTTAATCCCTCACAGCCGCCTCCTGGGGTAGCGGCTATTATCATCCCCATTTTAGAAATGAGGAAGGTAAACCAGGACAATGGGGCCAAAGTTGCAAAGCTAGTCACGAGGTAGCACTGGGAGTTGAACCCAGGCAGGTGGAGTGCAAACCCTCCTCAGCTCTTTTGAGGCCCAGGAAGGATTTCCCACTGCAAAGTTCTTTCCAGTTTTCACATGATCTTCATTCAAAATCGATGCCATTCACGCCAGCCCTTGGGCTCTGGGGACTTGGAATTTTTTTTTCCTTGTTTCTTTACTCTTCAGTGTTTCCCCCTGCCAGCAGCCCAGCCAGCATCCGTTCCCTCCAGCACTGCCAGAGCAGCTTCCCGCTCATTCCCGTCTGGTGGGACCATTCTAGCAAGTGCTGCCTCGATATGCACTGCAGCTCTCCCTCAAGGAGCTGCAAGGATTTCCCTGCCCGAGACAGCAGACCCTCACACTTCCTCACTCAGCCATCCCCTGTGTGCCTCCCAGAGGTTCAGAGCAGGGGTTCTGCCGGGAGGTCATGTCAAACCTTCATTCTCAACACGTGTCACTTTCTTTCTAGAAAGCTCTCCGTTTTGTCTGTAAGAGCCAGCTCGGAATCCCCCACTCCGAAAAGGGCCCCCATCCCTGCTCAGTGAGATCCATTCCCTGGGCTTTGTCCTTCACATGTACTGGTTGAAACACATCTTTTCACGTTCCCCTTTTCTACTCCCTGATCTTTCCCCAATTTAACATTTTCCCCCACCGAGCCTGCAGACTGTTCTTTTGTACTTCACCTTCCCTCCCAAGAGCCTGGTCCAGCGCTAACAGCCTAGGTTTTTTGATTTTTGTTTTTTAAATAGGACAGTTACCCTCTGGCCAGGAGTACGTACGACTGTTCGTCAGGATATGGTGCACGTGTACCATCCCACCAAGATGACACGTTGCCAGTAGTAAGGAACACCAAGCGTTATTATCACAACATTTGGAGCTTTTTGACAACATACACTGCACTTGAAAAGGTAGAGGAAAAACCATGTGTGTTAGGAAGTCCATCCAGCGAGGTAGGACCTTAAGGAAGAAACAGGACTGAGAAGGGACACACACTTAGGCAAGAGTCCTGGGACAGGGGATCAGGACACGTGCTTGGACCAAAAGCTATGGCAATACCAGCCCATCTGCACCCTTCTGCTCAGGAAAACCTTGTCATTCTGAATTCAAGCACTCTGGACTCCATGACAAAAGGCTGGCATTTCTATTTATTTTAATTTCACCCACACATGATGTGAATACAAATACAAACAACAAAAACACAAATGAATTTGAAAATTGGCATCAGGAAAAATATGGATCAAACCAAAAAGTGAAAATTGGGAGGCAGAAATAATGCAAAGATTTGAGGTTGGGTTTCTTGGCAGTGGTGGTTTTGTTAATACTAAATGAATAATTACTGTGTTCCAGGAAGGCTCTAAGCCCTTGACATTACTGCACCTTAATCCCACCAACTTCATGAGGTAGGCAGCACCCTTATAACTCAGGGATTTTTAGGACAGCTGGGTGCCACGATTTTACCGAGGCACAGAGAAGGTAAGCCACCTGTCCAGGTCCATACAGCTAACCAACTAGAAAGCAGAAGCCTGGACCATCTGATTCCAAAACTATCCTCAGGGGCCTCCTTGGGAGCAGAGCAGCCTCTATAAATCTGGTTCTGCACCCCACAGTCACCAAAGGGAGACATCATCACAATGCCAGGGCCCAGTACAGAAAGGGGGAGCTTATTTCAGCAGTGGTACCTGCAATGAAGCGAGCCCTCCTGCTTCTTCCCTGCCCCTGCTCACCCGCGGGCAAGGCCTACAAGATCGACACATCATCTGCCTTTCAAAAATTATTTTAAAGCCACTGATTTCCTTTTATTCAGCACTCCGAGGCCCACAATATCTGACCAAGGCCTACACAAACCATATTTGATAAACACATTATGAAATCCAGTACCACGGGGCTGGCTTCCATAGACACTGCCAGCCAGCCCCCTCAACGGATGGCCCCATCAAGGGATGAAGATTGGGACAACACAGCCATTGTCCCTAGGGACAAAGCAAAGCTGTTGTACAGATTAAGGAACAGCGATGATGTTGTCTCCCAGTCACTGCTCCAAGGCTCAGGCTGAAACAGGCTCATTTGTTCCCTAGCCCTACAGGTCTCTAACGAGCCCAGGATGGTTACAGGAGCCCCTGAAAAGTTTGGTTAGGAGACCAAGAGCCAGCGTCCAGAAGCCAGGTTCCCCCAGCTCTGCTGCCGTGTGCACCCTGCTCGCTCCCTCCACCCGTCAACAGAGCTGGACTAGAACAGAGCCTGTTCAGGAGAGTACCACGTCCTCGGGGAAAATGCTGCACAGACAGTTGAGCGTGCCCAGCCTCACCATGGGAGGTCCCAGGTGTCTCGGATGTGAGAGTCTGACTGAACTGCTGGGCCAGGAGACCTCACGGCCCATCTTTATTCTCCTTCAGCTGCTGTGTGTTTGGAACAAGAAAGCTCACTTGGTGGCTCAGAGAAGAGATGGGAGGAAGAAGAGGCTCGCCAGAACTCAGCAGGGAGGGGGCTGCTCTTGACTGTGTTTATAGGGAGCTTCTGCGCAGGTAATTTCAGGACGATATGCCTCCAAGGCCTGGAGTGAGGGCTGAGGGGAAGCTCTGGGCTCCAGGGTTTCCTCTAGGCATATACTACTGGGAACACACATGCTGATTTACTCACAGCCTCCTGAAAACATCCTGCTTATTGGAACATGTAATCTCTAAGTTCCCTTTGCTTTAAAAAAAAAAAAAAATGTAGTAAGGATCTCTCCAAAACTGGGAGGAATTCTTCCTTCTAGAGGGCTACCTTCCTCCACTGTAATCACATACCCCAGAGCCTTGCTTTGGGCACCCCATCTGCATTTCCTTACATCTTACAACCTGCTTGGCTCATCAAGCGGTCCTCTCAGCTACGGCAAGGTACAGACATGCTGACTGTAATGTACATCAGCAGCAACCGGTCCTGGGCTCACAGAAAGCACACCTGACCCACTCACAGGCACTGGCAAACTCACTTTATTAATTCAACAAACATCTATTGCACTCCTACCGCGCGGGAACTGGTGCCGAGAACACGATTAGGGCACGGTCCCTGACATCGCAACGCTGACGCTCTTGAGAACTGAACGAGGACAGCCTTCTCCTATTGACCAGCTATGGGAACCTGGGAAAGCCACATGGCCGCCCTAACCTTAGCGCTCTCAATTATCCAGTGCAATGAGAAGTCAGACCCCTGCCAAAGAAATCTCAGAAAGAAGGAATAACTACAGGGAAGACTTCCCAGGAGGGTCTCTCCTGCAGCTTTGTCTGAGAAAGCATTAAAAGGGGGGAGGAGACAGGGAGGGGAGGTGGGAGAAGGGGGGGGAAACCTGATCTGTAGTCATGGCAACAAGAAATCACCGGTTTAACTGATCCCTGACAGCTCAGCACCGGTGCACACCACTCCTGACATTGCCATGTTCTTGTCAGAAGGCCAAGAGCAAGCTCACCCGCATGAACTTGACAGCTAATGTCCACTACATTCCCACCTCCCAAGGCCTGCCCAGTCCCGTATTTCATGCTTCCCAAAACCTTCTATAGGATCAGCTCCCAGCGGGTCTCAGCAAGTATCTACATGGCAGAGCTCTCCTTACATGAATAAATCCAACTTTTAGTGCTTCTGCTATTGGGCTGCTTGAAAATGAATCCTAAAAACGTATTCACCTGCCTTTCGGGGCCCATCTTGGTCTAAGGATGGTACGAGGGAGTGACTTGGAAGGGATTTGGAAATGCTGAATTTCTCCACAAAGGAGGAAGCAGGAGGATGTGGGGAAGGCCATCATTGCTGCGCCACAAGACGGTCCTCAGCTTGATCAGTGCCGATGCAGCTTTGTTCTGGATTTACTTCTGATCTGCCATGCTCATCAAGGATGAAAAGCAGCAAATGCTATGCAGCAGAGGCCAACAGGGGAGATCCACGAGGCCTCTGGAAACTGAACCCCGTACCCGTCCCACTCAGGAAGCAATAAATCGAAACTCCCACTTAGTCCTGGATTCTGTTTCAGAAGGAACTCCAGGGTGATCCAAGAGGGAGAAGGGAGTCATTAGAGAAAACGTGAAGGTCCTGGTGCTCTCGGGGGTAAACCACAGCTATCCGGAGCAAAGTTTTCTCTGCAGGCCTCCACAGAGACCAAACCCACTAAACTATTTCTGATGTAATCAGTTTTGTTCTGACCAGCGAGGGTCAGGACCCATAAAGGACAACGAAACTCAAATCGTTTCCCTGTAGGCAAAGAAAAACACGAGTCACCTTTCCTGAAGACCCTGGTCTGTTCCATCAAGAAAAATATGAAAAGATCTCAAGTATCAAAGGGGGGAAAAAATATCAAAATGAATTCATTTCCATGACTATTGTCCAGCACAGCTGCACTGAACTCATTTACATATGCTATTAAATGGCCCGAATAAATATGAATATTGCACCACATAAAGCATTTAAAAGGTCCATGTCTGAAATATCTAAAAGTATCAAAAACAATAAACCCAGTCGCCCAAAAAGCAATGGTGACTTCAAATACATTATCATTCCCCCCCAGCAGGAAGATGACAAATTAGTGGACAATTAGGAGAAGAAACTCAGCATTCTGAAAACTGGTTATTAGTGGTACATAAACAGGAATATGTTTTCCAGGGCGAACAATGAGGGCTGGCTGTGATTTCATTCCGAACCCAAGGCTCAGACCCTGTTCCACAAAGCAGGTTCACCCTGTGAAGCAAATTAATGTTCCAATACTCATGGGGTCCCATGATTTCCTTGGAAAGCCCTGTGCCAGTCAGTAAGCTGGTCCTTTCCTCTCTGTCTGGAAGGTAAAATGTTCATGAAAAAGGATGGACGCAATCAACAGTGATCAAGTGATGCCCCTGGGAAGTAGCCGTCTTCGATACTGGTCTCAAATCACTTGGTCCTTCCTTGTGCCCCCAGAAAGCCTCCCAAAGCCCACCTTCACTTCCATGTGGGCAAAAGTCAAAGAGTAACGGTAGGGAGGTGTAAGTTAACTTTGTTTCTGCAAATGCTCCAGACCATAGGGAACAACCAAGCTCTACCGGAGGTAAATCTGGAATCAGCTCCAATCTGGAATCCTTCTTGAGATCAGTGCACCCTCCCCATCAAACACCTGAAGATCCACACTGTCCCAGATTCTGGCTTCATCCCCTACAGGAGGAGATACGGACAGGGCAGATGCCTGTCGTTTGGCTTATCATGAGTCTAAACATGGCTTGCCCACACCTGGAAGATGCTGGCTCTTCTGCAGCCCAATTTCCTGGGACCTGAGGTATGGTGGGGAGTCTCTGTGCAGGCTGCTGGGAGGCTGGTGCTGCTGGACCGGATATTACACTCTGTCCCTGTATTTGATGCTGCCCCCAAAGCCTAGAAGCTCAAGGGACTTGTCATAAGGAAGGCAGATTTTCTCTCTGCATGAATTTCACCCAAAGCCTGAATCGGAAACCATGACAGCAAGAGGAGGATGAGGGCTGGCTAGCTCCCAACAGAATTCAGAGACTGTGCAAAAGAATATGGGTATGTACGTCTGTATGTTTATCTTTATGTAAAGTGTAGCTCATGGGTCCTTGAAGGATGCAGAGAAAGAACATTGTATCCAACAGCCCAAATTGATGCTGGCCACAAACATTAAGTATAGAATTGTATCCACAGTCCCCAAATCTGTTAAAGTTTCACTTTAGAATATGATCTTAAAAGCAAGTGGAAAACCAGATATGACCTCCCCACCAATATGCCCGTAGTTCTCTCCCATCTGTGACACATCACTTCTGCTATCCAACATATACTCATGAAGGCGGACTCCGCTCTACTTTCTCCTACGCTTTGCAGGGAGCCACAGGACTGAGGTGAAGGCAGGAGAGACGGGTACTTGGTTCCAGGAAGGAGAGAAGGGAGGAGGATAGGTGACAGCTTCCTTCCGTAAAAATTATCAGTAGCCAGACGTTGGGTAGGAAAGTCAACATTCTCTCCTCATCTGGAAAGTGAATGGACCGAAGCAGCCATCCCTGAGATCTCATCCCAGCCCCGCCTATGCCACGTACCTGCAAGCTCCCATTTACTGCTCACCGGTTCTTAAATAACCACAAATCAAATCACACTAAGAAATTCCTCATCTCCTAGAGTCATAAGGATGTAAATTCAAGGTTCTGTTTCTGGAAACCCATTTCATACATTCAATATCCCCAAACAGATTATGAAAAAGAAATGGAAAGATAGTAAGATCCAATGGACACATTCAACACATTTATCAGCTTCATGAAACTGAAGAGTGTCAAAGCTAGGCTGTGAACTTTCATTCTGGAAGATGTTACTACTACATCCAGCTAGACTGACTGGGGCATCTTAAAATAGAAGTCCGGTAACACCAGGAGTATAGCCTTTTTTCCGGCAGTTATGGATGGAGCACCTACCATGTGCCAACAGCTAGGCCAATGTTGTTTGACCAAAATCAGATACATTCCCTACTCTCAAGGAGTCTGGGCATGGCAGAAGAGCCAGAAACAGACTCCCAAAATCTCCCAGAGCAAAAAAGATTTCTTTATCTTCTCCCCAAAACCTTCAAACTACATCATTTTTAAAAAGACAGTTTGATATAAAACTTCCAGATACTAACTCAAAGTGCATGAATGGCTCCCAAGTCTTTAGAAGGTGCAAGCTTCAGCAAAAGCCTAACTTCACCATCACATCTTCAATGATCCCCTACTCCCAGTCTCATCAAAATTAAACACCTATTGCTAATAGAAGCCTTTATCCTGGAAGTACTCAACTTTCATGGAATACGTTCTTTTTTGAAATGTCTTGTGCGGTTTCCCCCAAATGCTGATGTGATACCAACTTCAACCTTCCCCTCAGCCTCCACCAAAGTAACCAAGTCAGTCATCCTTGGCTCGGGCTGTCTTCCTGTGACATCTCATCTCAACTGTTCATTAGCATTTTGAAGACAGCTCAACGCCTTTGCTAAAAATCACTGCTTCGTGCAATGGCCTAATGGATTCACCTTCTGATCACACATCCCGGAAATCAAACCTATCAGGTTTCTCTACCCCTGTTCACTCTAGCACCTCAGTGCCAATGGGATCACAATGGCATCAGCCAGACAGGGGGATCTGTCAAAGCCAATAATGAGCTGGGCCATGACCACAGGGAGATGGTCTTAGTCATGGTAAGGAAAGATCATAGAAGAGTCACCAGTCAGTCATAAACTGAGGGTCTCATGTATTCATTAGCCCTTTGCCCAGTACCACAGAGTTGGAGGACAGGAGCAGGAACCAGAGGCTATGGAAATAGCTTTTTCCCTGTCTGGGACAAGCAGATTAAACATTAATTTTCATATCTAAGACCATCAAAATCGGTCTTACTTCGACAGTTGAAATGTCTGGATCTTTTAATTTATAACAATAAACTAATCTACCTTTGGACCTTCTATTCCTAGCAGTTCCTTTCAATCTGAAACTTGACATTAATGACTAATCATCCTTAGAAACCCTTTCCTACTTGGTTTCCATGATATGCTGAGTCTCAAATGCCTATCTTCAGTCCTGACCACACATTTGACCTACAAAGCCCCTACCTACACAACGATCTCCAGTTAATACGTAGAAAATAAGCCCCACGTCTTTATAGAAGCAGGCTTGGCTGCAAATAAAAAACCTAACTCAAAAAGCTTTAAACCAGGGGGTCAACACCCTTTTCTCTGAAGGGCCAGATAGCATGTATTTTAGGGATCATATATTCTCTTCCATAACTACCCAACTCTGTTGTTATGATGCAAAAGCAGCCAGACAATATGTGAACTAAAGGATACTGCTATGTTCCAACAAAATTATCTACAAAAAAAAAAAAAAAGAAAAAACAAAACAGGTGGTGGATGGCCCATAGGCCGTTTGCCGACCCCTACTGTAAGCAATAATGATTATTTATCTTACAAAACAAGGAAGGTGTGAGATAGAGAGATCCCAGGGTTGGTTAATTCAGCCACTCAACCATGTACAAAGGTCCTATTTCCCTTCAACTTCTGCTTTACCATTTAACAAAACTGGCCCTCCTCATGGTCACAAGATGACCACCACAACTCCAAGAGACACATGGATGGATACATGGCGTCATCCCACAGAAGGAGAAATGGCTTCTTCATTATGTCCCTTTTTAGGCTAAGGAAACCATCAGAAGCCAACCTGTCTGACAGGAGTCACATCCCCAATCTTTTTTTTTTTTAAGTTTTTATTTATATTTGGCAGAGAGAGATCACAAGTAGACAGAGAGGCAGGCAGAGAGAGAGGAGGAAGCAGGCTCCCTGCTGAGCAGAGAGCCCAATGCGGGACTCAATCCCAGGACCCTGAGATCATGACCTGAGCCGAAGGCAGCGGCTTAACCCACTGAGCCACCCAGGCGCCCCACATCCCCAATTGATTCCCATGATGGTCCTAGGATTTAGTAGAGTCACATGGCAAGAGCTGGGCTCCACCCCCCACCCACATGTGGGCTCTGTCAGCACAGACAAAGAGGAAGGCTACTGGGTTGAGAGTCAACTCACCATGCCTATCATCCTCTTCACCCCCAGTTTTCTAACCACTCAGATCTTCTACCTCTTCATTCACTCCTACCTGTTTGCTTTGCCACCTCTCAAGTCTGGGCCTTCACCGCATAGCTGGTCCCTGGACACTACCTGAAACCTTGCTCCTATCTGGTTTACTTGACATAATGTGCCCTGACTGATGACCAGGTTATCCTGGTGTCCCTCCTCAAATGCCCACAAAGGGTCTGTCAGCCGATGAAGACCACTGGGGTCTGACCTGCCAGCCTTTCCTTCCCCAACCCTACACCACATCTCTACAGTAGGAGGCATCCACCCACCATTGTCTCACATCCGAGCTTGTGTTCCCTTCGTCTTTACTTGCACTCTTGCTGCCATCCCAGCCTGAAATCTCCTCCCTCATCTCCAAGTAACTGCATCTTCTCATCCCAAGGCTGGCACACACAGAGAACATAAACAACCCTGGGAGATCTGGGTTTGACTCCCTCCTAGCCCACGTGGGCTGCATAGTGCCTGAGCCATGCTGACATTCCTCATCCACACAGTGAGGACCGTGAGTCCCTCACAGTCCCTGTACGAAGCAAAACAGGCATGAGGGACACCAGGCATGGTGCACAGGAGCCCTTCCTCCTCCTGAATCACACTACCTCTGAGAATCCTTCAGACCATTCTTGTTCCTGCAAACTTACATCCTTTATGTTAGGATTAACCTACTGCAGATACTTTAGGGCTTTCAAAAGCTTACGTTACAAGCAACCAAACATTTACATATTTATATATTTTCTAGTAGGCTCCACACCCAATGCAAGGCTTGAACTCACAACCTGAAGAACAAGAGTCACATGGTCTCCCAACAGAGCCAGCCAGATGCCCCACAAATACCTGGGTTGAAAAGAGGATACAAACCACCTTTTTTTCCTGAGCACCCTGCAATCACTTTCCATGCAGAACTGCTTAGTTTTGGGATCGGGTTAATAGGCAACAGAAACTTTACATTTCTCATCCTAGAAAGGTATTAGGAATAGGCCTTCAACAGATTTTTCAGGGGCATGGCCAACCGTAGCACAGACACCCTCTCACAAGGAAAACAAAAGGCCTCGAACCATAGGTTGATGGGAAGTGGACACGTTTCCTTCATGGAATAAGCAGCAAACAGCAACACCCATCAGAGCACCACGGGAGGCCGTGGCCCAGTGGGCAGGACAGAGAATCCACCACGGCAGGTGAGCACGGCACACCTGGGGTGTCGCACCAGCACGAGGGAGGGCTCGCTGGTTACGGCTTTGATGCCAGACGCACGTGGACGTGGACAGAGGTGGGACAGAGACACAGCTCATGGGGGTGCCGCTCCCCCGATTTAATCGGGAAAGGGAGGCTCACCTGTGTTCAGGGATTCAGCAAGGCCCTGGCTAAGTTAATGCAGGAACAGTGCAGTTACAAGCAGTGGGACCAACCACCACCTGCTCAGTCACGGGAGACTGGGCCTTTTACCAGACTCTTCCACATCCAAAGGGCATAGAAACAAATCACCCTGGCCTTCACATGGCACACGGGGGTGATGAGACAAAATCCATTTATGAATCTTCTGCCAACGTCCCAGATGCAGACGACGTTTCATTAGTTCTTAATTCACGCAATGCTTGAGAAACATGTGAATTTCTAGGAGAACGGGAGTTTATATTACATAAGCACAACAGCGTGGCTGATTTCCAGGATACTCGCTGTTCCTTCTAGCCAGAAAGATATCTACTCAACGTGTGCTGAGCAAGCTGACAGACGCCTCTTGACTCAGGAAAGAAGTGATGCTTCCCCCCAAAGACCTCCAACGGGAGAGAATAATCCTCCTCTCTGCCAGCACCCCCTCTCCCAGGGGCTCACAGCTCTCCCACGAGGACAGCGTCGTCCTAATGCTACAAAGCGCCAAAGAGAATGCTTTTAATAAACAAGGTTTCTATGCTCTTAAAAAACTTGAACACAAGTCCTTGATTCTATTAGCGAAAGTGCACTGCGGCTGATAGAGGGTTCGCGGTGCACCGGGGTAGCACGCGGCTGTTGGAAAAACTGACATCACCAGCACTTGGCAGATTGAATTCTTAAACACATTCAGCTCCAGAGAAGCGCTCCCAGTCTAATTAGAGCCTTCCATGTAAGATTCGGGAATTGGAAGTGGGCTGTAAGTATTTTTTACTGCATAATATGATGGTGTGTCTCAACTGGGGGCAGGCCATTCAAATAAACCGTAATTATGACTGCAGATTATTACCTAGGAAGAAAAACCAGGATGCATTAAAAGCCTCAAAAACAGCCTGTTTTTTTTATTTTTATTTTTTCTTATTAATATATAATGTATTATTTGCCCCAGGGATACAGGTCTGTGAATCATCAGAAACAGTCTGCTTTAGAGTATGCAAGGCAACCAGACCTGGAAGGTGGCATGCCTGAGGGGACTGTCCTAGAGTTGGGTTAACAATTACTGCATCGTTGAACCTGCATCAGAAACTATAAGTTGGCTAACTGAACATTTAAAAAAAAAATTACGGTATGTAAATGAAGCTTCTCTTAAAGATATACAGAAGAAATCTATCTTAGCCTTATCATTCCATATTAGTTAATACTTTAAATGGGATGTACTAATCTCTGAATTATCAATATCCCGAACCTGTAAAATTAGTCCAAAATTTCTAAACACGGAACCACAAGAACTTTAGACATAACTATTTACTCTGTGCATAAATGGTTGCGTCAGGCAGGAATCTGTGCAAAAAAAAAAAAACAAAAAAACAAAAACGAAAAAACCTCTCTACTCTCTGGACAAACGCCATTATCTCAGTACGATGAGTAGGATGAAAATCCACCGTACATCCCTAGTGCTTTCTAGATTCATAGATTTAAGTCTTTCTGGGAGTATCAACTTTAATAATCAAATGAGGTAAGAGCTCAGTCTTACCTGTATTTGAATAACTTAAAGATTGTTATGAAAAGGTGAATCTAGATACCTTTTTAAGAATACAATATTGTGGTACATAAAAGTGATTTGAGGGGCACCTGGGTGGCTCAGTGGGTTAAAGCCTCTGCCTTCAGCTCAGGTCATGATCTCAGGGTCCTGGGATCGAGCCCCAAGTCAGGCTCTCTGCTCAGCAGGGGGCCTGCTTCTCCTTCTCTCTCTGCCTGCCTCTCTGCCTACTTGTGATCTCTGTCTGTAAAATAATATAAAATCTTAAAAAAAAAAAAAAAGAATGATGAGAAGTCTGTCCTGCAGCCTTCAGCACAGGCTTCCCTAATCTTGGGGTTACCATAGAGGACCCTAACACTGACGGAAGCCATCGCTGCCTTGGAGTCCTTTAAGCATTTGAAATTAACTTATCTCGGGGCGCCTGGGTGGCTCAGTGGGTTAAAGCCTCTGCCTTCGGCTCAGGTCATGATACCAGGGTCCTGGGATCGAGCCCTGCATCGGGCTCTCTGCTCAGCAAGGAGCCTGCTTCCTCCTCTCTCTCTGCCTGCCTCTCTGCCTGCTTGTGATCTCTGTCTGTCAAATAAATAAAATCTTTAAAAAAAAACAACTTATCTCTACACCATTCAACTTGTTCATGTATTTGACATGCATTTATGCAAGCACATTCAGTATTTGAGGATTTATTCTAGGTTCTCGGAGGGTGGGGGGGATGTCATTTAGCACCTTGGTTAAATTTTGACACATTTGTACATACTGAGAAGGGAGGTGATGGGTCAGAGAGAAAGGGAACTGCCCCTTCCTTCCAGACAGATGAAACCTGAAACTGGCCCCCAAAGCAGCTCTCCCTTCTGTTCAAAGAGCCTGGGAACGTCTGTGACAAATTCCCCCAAATGCCAACGATTCTTTTTATTTATTTCCTCCTAAGTTACTCAACCAAAACTTTTTGGTTTCACTTCTCTTCTTCTTGAGTAAAAGTAGGACAAAATGATTTGCAGGTGGATGAAGAGCAGAGTAGTAGTAAAACAAGCTCTTTTGGATCTTGGGGCAAAATTCATTGTGTAATAAGGTTTTGACTGAGACCACTCATCTACTCATTGAGAAGCTGAGAATATTTCCATTTTGGTATAAAATTAATACATTATTAATAAGTTAGCAGA
Source organism: Mellivora capensis (assembly GCA_004024625.1). Classification (NCBI taxonomy): domain Eukaryota; kingdom Metazoa; phylum Chordata; class Mammalia; order Carnivora; family Mustelidae; genus Mellivora; species Mellivora capensis. The sequence goes on along the minus strand of PISX010005082.1, from coordinate 88,934 downwards.
AATTCTGGTCTTTTCTTTTCCCCCAGGGTTAATTTTTCCTTGTAAAGATGATTTTGGAAACTCCAGAAGAGGGTTGAACGCAGGGCCCAATTGTATTGCTGAATTCCAGGACTTCAGCTGAAGAGAGACCATCTCCTGAAGCATCTTCTTGAGCTAAAACTGGACTCATTACAAAGACTTTGTCAAAAATAGCCCATCAAGGGGCGCCTGGGTGGCTCAGTGGGTTAAAGCCTCTGCCTTCAGCTCAGGTCATGATCTCAGGGTCCTGGGATCGAGCCCCGCATCGGGCTCTCTGCTCAGCAGGGAGCCTGCTTCCTCCCCTCTCTCTCTCTCTCTACCTGCCTCTCTGCCTACTTGTGATCTCTGTTAAATGAATAAAATCTTAAAAAAAAAAAAAAGCCCATCAAAATTCCTCTAAATGCCTTCTCTTCCCCTTTACTGTTAACTAGCTCTTACTATTTCCAAAATACAAAGGCAGTGTTTCCCATTCTTTAGGAACAAGGAGTCTCTGGGCCGGGTCAGTGTCTTCCCTCATTCAGCACACCCCCAGGACTGGCTTGGTTTACTACGCAGCTCCAGAGTTAAGCGTTGAGCATGGGGGGGACAATAACACAAAGCACATGGACAGACACAGGCTTTGAAGACTGTCTCTATCAACTCCCATGATTTCTACACTTCAGTCTCCAAAATGTCACAAAACTAGGCTCACTTGCAAGTATGCAGCTTCCTCTCTGGGCTCTTTTTTTTTTTTTTTTTTAAACTTAACCCATGTCAATTTGCAAGCCATCCCTATCCTCTGACAAGTCATGACCTTCCTGAGCTTCCTTCCAAATGGGGAGACTATTGCTTCCACACACAGTCAAACACGCTCCCAGGAAGTGTATGGAACATTGGGCTGAGCTGTCTGCACAGTCCAGGAGGACGACCATGCTCAAATGATGCTGGCATGGGGACTGGAAAGTGTGCAGTAGTTAAGACGGCTGCGTAGCCCCATGCAGTGTGGATGCCTAGCATGGGAATTACTATGGAAATAAAAGTAGGTTTAAAAAAAAAAAATCCCAGCCACATGCATCCTGGGGGACTTAAGAATGGCCTAGGTTCTGGTGCTTGTTTTGTTTTTTTGTTGTTGCTGTTGTTTTTTTTTAACTTTTTATTTTTTTAATTTCTTTTCAGTGTATCAGAATTCATTGTTTATGCACCACACCCAGTGCTCCATGCATTACGTGCCCTCCATAATACCCACCACCAGCCTGACCAAACTTCCCACCCCCCACCCCTTCAAAACCCTCAGGTTGTTCTTCAGAGTCCACAGTCTGTCATGGTTCATCTCCCTCTCCAATTTCCCTCAACTCCCTTCTCCTCTCCATCTCCCCATGTCCTCCGTGTTATTCCTTATGCTCCACAAATAAGTGAAACCATATGATAATCGACTCTCTCTGCTTGACTTATTTCACTCAGCATAATCTCTTCCAGTCCCATCCATGTTGATACAAAAGTCGGGTATTCATCCTTTCTGATGGAGGCATAATACTCCATTGTATATATGGACCACATCTTCCTTATCCATTCGTCCATTGAAGGACAGCTTGGTTCTTTCCACAGTTTGGTGACCCTGGCCATTGCTGCTATGAACATTGGGGTACAGATGGCCCTTCTTTTCACTACATCTGTATCTTTGGGGTAAATACGCAGATGTGCAATTGCAGGGTCATAGGGAAGCTCTATTATTGTATCACAAAGAGAGCAATTTCTAGACGGGAATCCAGTAGAGGAATATATATTTCTATGAGGACAAGCCAGGTCTTTCCCTTTCTAGTATGAGACCCAGCCAAGCAAGGGACCAAGACATATGCCTGGCTGATGAATAAATAAGTAGCCATCACAGGGAGGCTGAAGGCAAGGGGCCCTCCTCGCCACGGGTGGTGTGCAGTTAAGGAAAGATCGCTGGGGTTCTCTGCCAGTCCACTTGATGAGCACTTACTAGACTTAAACCCTGAGCTCAGAGCCATTACAGAGACACATAAAGTCTCCATAAGTGTGGAGGGGCCACAGAGGGGATCACTGGGCAATGCAGGACAGAAACCGCCAACGAATATGCTCCAGGCAAGGGCAAATCCTTCTGCACATGGCCAAGGATTCCACCAGTTCTTTCCGGGTGGAGATGAGCTTGCACTCTACCTAACCAGATTGTTTTGTGGCACTGGGGGCAGCTGCGTATTGATAATTATCTGTGATACTATGGCATACTACAGATTGATGATCTTCTAAATGCTCTTTTCGTTGTCTTTATAAAAACACCATAGTTCCAGAACCTCTCCAGGTTCTGTGACATGTGGACAGAGGGGGTCTCAAATGTGGGCAAACCACGGTGCAGAATCTGGCACCCGAAGGCCAGCCCATGCGAGCAGTCAAGCTTGCCCCATGGAAGGAAAGCAGGAAGCCGAGTGAGCCTGAGAGTCTGACTGCTGGGGATCAAATCCCAGTGCCTCCTCTTTCCCGTTGTATGGTTTAACCTTGTAGTGTTTCTTCATCTGTGAAAAGCACCCACTCGAGGTTGTTGAGGGAACTGAATGCATTTGTCTATAATGTGCCTGAAACATGATAAGCGTTCATCAGCTGCTGAAATCATTATGGTCAGTCATCAAAAAGGCTCAAAGAGGTGTAGGCAGGCCACTCAGGGTGGGGTGAAGGCCTGGCATATCTGGCTCTGTGTGGCAGCCCTCACCGGCACTATCCACACTCCCTCAACTGCCTCACCCTGTGCGAGCTTCTGGTCACTTCCCTGGTTCCTCCTTCCCTTTCCCTGTTCCGGGTCCATCAGGCACCAAGAAGGGTTGCTCTGATGCCATCCTGCCCCACCTTCTGCCCAGCCCATGCCCTTCCCCTTTCCTAGGTGTCCACTTTCAGCCATCAGGACAGAGGCTGCCCGTCCTGCAGGGGCCCACACAGGCTGCCTGTGTGGTGGTCTCCTCAAGCAGTCCAGTCTCAGCCAGCCAACTTCAGCAAGAGCCGGTAACAACGGTGCAGGCTCTTTCTTGATGGGAGACTCGGAATTAATTACAGGTGATTAAGAAAAACTAGGAAGGGAGGCTCATTCATCACACATTCATTCATTCATTCATTCATTCAACCAACATTTAAGGAATGCTCACTGTGCACCAGGTACGTGTCTAAAATTCCCAAGGAGCCACTCAGGAATGGGACTCTGAGGATGCAGATGGCTTGGCTTTTACTGCAACCAGGCAAAGTCCCAGTCACTCAACCTACCCAGGAACCACCGGGTGTTTAGAGGGGAGGTGGGGTCAGAAACTGCATCATCCTGTTCTCTTTGAAGAAAAACTTTTTCTCTAACATCAATTTAAGGAAATCTTAGATCTTTATGGCAACAAAGAAAAATTCTTTAAGAATGCTCTTAAGGAATCTGACAATTTGGTTCTAAAACCTCGAGCTTCTGACAAGCATGTTCCTGCATAAATAGCTTAGGACAGTCAGGGCGACCTTTGGGCCGAAAGTGGATAATTTGCAGCTGAGCAAGTGTAGGGAAACTGCCATTTTCTAGCAAGCTCCTGAACCCTTACTGGTCACTATGAAAATGACAAAGGGCATGCTCTTCCAGTATACTCTTAACTCAGAATCAATCTTGTGCTAATTTAATGGGCTGTTCTTTAAAGAAGGCAGTCCATGGGTGGTTCTGTCCTACTGGGCTATTTTTTAAATCAAAATTTAAATTCAATGACAGTATCTCTCTCCGTCGTGGTAAAATATATAACGTCGCTGAACTTCAAGTCCACAGAGATGACACAGACTTCACTATGAATATAGACAAGTTGGTCTAAAAAAGTTTATAAAAGGAATCCAAGCTCATTTTAGAAGTTTTAGAAAATGTAAAAATATGAAAAAATATATATATATTTACAACCAAAGATAAAGGTTATCACATTGGTATGCTTCCTTCCGGTCTTTTTTCCTGAGTATGTGTAAATATATTTCCATCCTGGTCTATGTATAGACATTTGTACCTGGCCATCATCTTCATTTTCAGGGGCTTCGTACTATATATCACAATGTATTAAACCAGCCTGCCACATTTTCTATTTCCTTTAGTACAATGCCTGGTGTCGTTGTCAGCCATAGATAGAAAGCAAGCAGAACTGGAAGCAAAGGTGTCAAAGACTAGAACCCCTGGCCAAGCTGGTCATGCTACTTGAGAAATGCAAAAGCATCCCTGGTTTCTGCAGCAGGGGAAGAGAGGGGTGGTATGTTTTCATGAAGTTATTAACACAAACACAGTGACACAGCCACCTTGCCACTCAAGTAAGGGGTACTGGCAAATTCACACAGTAAGGATACCAGAAAGCCGGCCAGACAGGGTTCAGCAAGGCTCCCTAGAGAAGCTGATCAAACTATCAGGGCCCTAGTGCGGAGATCCCCAACTTCCACAGGCTCCCACTTTTGGGGCTCAGCACAATACTATCCAGTTATCAGCTCTGAAGCAAATGCGAACTTCATTTTAAAGAAAATGTCTGGCAAATGCCCAAGTCTGAAGAGCTACAATTTATCCATTACTTTCCAGTAGAAATGGGGGGGGGGGGTTCATGAGAAAAGCAGCTAGGTCAGCTAATATCAAAAATCTCACACACTGGGGCACCTGGGTGGCTCAGTTTTAAGCATCCAACTCTTGATTTTGGTTCAGATCATGGTAACAGAGTCATGGGATCGAGCCCCATCTCAGAATCAGATCGATTCTGAGATCGAGCCTGCTTAAGATCTCCCCCACTCAACTCAGGTGTTCTCAGAGAGAGACAGAGAGAGAGAGAGAGAGGAAGGAAGGAAGGAAGGAAGGAAGGAAGAAAAGAAAAAGAAAAATTGCACACACGTTTGTTTAAAGTAAGCTCGGTGCCCAGCATGGGGCTTGAACTCACCAGCCCTCGATCAAGAGTCACATGGCCAATGAGCTGAGCCAGCCAGGCGCCCTGCACACATCTTTCTTAAAACAGCCACACATCAGTATGCAAAGGTGCTTTATCTGTACTTCCCATTTTGTTACAAAGAATATCCAACATGTAACTCAGGAGTCCAGGTTTAATAAAATTAACCATTTGACCGCTTCATGGAAGACATTTGCAAGTGTGGACATCTTTTCATCACGGTGAGTGGAGGAGGGGACAACTGTCAGCACAGTGAGCCACTGCCTTGACTAGGGCCAAGGAACCACCAGCTTTTCCACCATCAGGGCAGATGTCAACATCGTGAAAACACCACACACACACACACAATCGTAGCATCATGAAAATAAATTTGACCTTGAAGACCTTGTGAAAGGCTCTTCTAGACCCCCAGGGGTCCACAGGCAGGCTTTGAGGACCAGTGGCCCCAAGACCAGGAGAACTAAAAGGCTTCCAGAATAATTATACACATTTTTACCAGAAGTACCCAAGTAATCTTCAATTGTTTAAGCATGTCTAAAAAGAACACAGCTTGTTCTTTAAGGGTTCTCAAATACACACAGAACATCCTAATGCTATGCAAAGATCAGCTCACTTAGAGTAGCTCTAAGGCAAAGAACAAAACCCTAGTTTGGTGTAAAGCATATGTCTGAGGAAGTCCTTCACTGGTCAAGTTCAAGAGTTCAACTACTTCAGAATGTCAAGGAATTGGAATGAAATGTATACAACTGCTCTCAGAAACCAAGAACAACAATGTCACTTTTTTTTTTTTAAGGCCAAGAGGCCACTCTGTTATATTAGAGTACTTCCTTAGCAATTTTAGCAGCTGTAAACTGTCCTATAAATCAGGAAAATGAATAACTTAGTAACAGACTAGCCATGTCTGAGTCACCATCTGAATTCACTTATGAGTTGTTAGATTATGCTGGGAGGTCTTTTTGGAACACTCACACAATATGCATGGTCTGCAAATATTCCTCATGTAAAGAGAAAGCATCTTCAAATGGAGAGGTGTTTGATCATCAGTCATTAAAAATTCTTACCTTGATAACCCCTAAAAAATTAAAGAGCCCCCCAAGGCAGAAGTCCATTAACACGTATGCCATGGACTTTTGAGGAAGGGACTGGGGAGACGGTGACCAGTGGTCACATTCCCTGCAGCCTGATGTGGCAACAAGCACATAGGCAGGCACCCCGTTAGTCCCGCTGGTCCTCCTTGGTCGAAAGAATGGGTCAACAAATGAATGCACGAATATGGTAGACAGTGGTGGCGAGAGGGATCTGCTAACAGACTCTGGTTTCTGTTTGGAACTCTCCACATACAGAGGACGTCCTACTGCCTTCATCTATTTCAAAGGGACTAGAGAGCACTGATCTGTCCATACAAACCCATTCAGAAATATGTAGGTTTTTTTTTTAAATTTATTTATTTGTCAGAGAGAGAGGGAGAGAGAGCAAGTGAGCAAGCACAGGCAGACAGAGTGGCAGGCAGAGGCAGAGGGAGAAGCAGGCTCCCTGCTGAGCAAGGAGCCCGATGTGGGATCCCAGGAGGCTGGGATCATGACCTGAGCCGAAGGCAGCCACTTAACCAACTGAGCCACCCAAGCGTCCCAAATATGTAGGTTTTTGAGATACAAATAATTTCTAATAGTCCCAATACACCAGAGAGAGTGATGGGATACATGGTATAGGGCTACTGGACTCACTAAGCAAAGACCCAGCACCTGCTTTCCCAGGGTTCCTTTCCTAGAAAGGTGAATAGTATTTATCATAAATTAGAATTCGTCAGTGGAATGGACACTGTACCCAGGACAAGGTAATGACAGCATCGCTTGCCTGGTGTACAAGAGACATAACACAGACATACATGGTACCCCCCACTCCGAGACCTAGTGAAAGCAATCAAGATTTTCTGACAAGCAAAGGAGAAATAGAAACGAACTTTTTTTTTTTTTTAACTAAACTTCCCACCCCCGACCCTATTCCTTATTTCATGAGTGTCCCGTATTTCAAGAGTGGACCTCAATACTTTCTAAAATTCCTCCAGCTGTCACTTGTTAAGTGGAAACCAAACACTTGCAAAAAATTAAAATTTTCTGGTAACTGCCAGATACTCTATCAAAAGCACTCGACTTCCCACATATCAGACCAAGTAATGAGCAGCAAGTGTACTGGTCTATATTTGTGTAGTGGTCTATATTTGGCCTTCCCCTTCTCTGTTCTAACTGCTGAAGGTAAAATGAAATGAATAATTTGCACTGAAAATGGAGGGAGTAAGACTAAAACCGATTTTTTTTTAAACAACCAGAAAAATTTAAAAATGCCAAATTAGGTAACAAATTATAGGTCTGGACACTCCCACTTGGGGAGGCACACTCAAACACATACGGTGCTTTTAACATACAAGCTGATTTTTAAAGCCTTGATTCAAATGATTGGTTGACACAGATTTAATGTATCCTCTCATTTTTACAGACCAGTTTTCAAGGCTCATATTATAATACTAAGATGTTTTAAACCTTCAGACTAAAATGCTGCCCTAATATATAATGATTTGAAGTCATACTGTTACAAAAATACTAATTAACAATCAATGAAATATAGTCAATACAATCTCGTAGCTAGAAGGTCTTTTTAAACACTGAAAAATCAATGAAATTTTCCTTCCAAATATTTTTCTTTTCACATAATCATGGGCCTATAGCTGCCTTTGACAGTCTATTTTAATTAGAGCATGTTTTCCAGTAAATTTTATGGTGTAGATCGTCCATCTACCCAAAAGAGGTATGGAAAGTGAATTAATGTCAATGCCAATTTTTATAATATGTAACTGAGTGTAACCTTCTTGGAGTCATGGGTGGTTCTAACAACAAATTACATAAATGCTCAAAATCTTAGCCAACTCATTTCAAAATGATGAATTTCCAGTTTTAAAAGTAACAATGCTCTTTAACTGCTTATCCATTACCTATTTCTAAGAAATACACATAAAATCACGTTCAAGACAGATCTCAAATGCTGCTTGCAATGTTCAAGAATGAATGCCGTAAGCCTCAGCAAGTTAGGAAAAAAATAAAATTCTGTTAGCATACCATAAAACAGCACTTTTGTTAATGTGCCAATTTAGCTGTAAAGGAAGAGGAAAGAAATGTTTTAAACAAGAAATGCTAAACATTCTTTATATTAGCAGAATCACACAAACTTCAAATGTATATATGCTCATAATCATGAATCAGTCTAACAATTTCTGGGAGGTGTTTGGATTCAAATAAATAGATAAACAAATATTAAGGTCACAATTCATAAATTTAACTCCTACTTCAGCAGGAGGCCCTATGGACAAATATAAAATTAATTTCATGGAATCTACATAACAGTGTAAAAATATTAATACCCGGGCTTTAGTTTTCAAAGCAAGCGAGACTGTCTAGAGGTCACATAGGACTTTCAGAAATGCAATCGTTTTCCTGAAATTAGATTTCCTGGAAGTGAAGTCCTCTATAGATAAAGAAGTTGCCAAGAACTGAGTCCGTTAGAAGCCGGCTTGAGGGCTCTCTGCTGTGGGGGGGTAAAACCCTGCCCTCAGTTCCCTGTCTCTCAGCACAGGGGCCAGGGACAGGAAGGGAGGGGAAACAATGAAGGCAGATGGGCTTTATTTTGACCTTCTTGGGATCAGAATCCAACCAACTACAGAAACCAGTCCAAATGATCGAACACATTTTTTTTTTTAAACCAGATCCCTAACTTCACAACAAATGCATATCCAGCAACATCTTTTCCATGATGCTGAAAAACCCAGCAAAGCTCAACACAGCTTCATGAAGCTGCCTGGACATTTTCTGCTCTGCGTCGATTCCTGGCAAGAAAATCTGCCTATTTTCCAGTCATGACAGAGAAAGTGGTCATTAGCCACCTGGGAACCGGTTGTATTTAGGATTCCAATCATACCCGTAGCTGATCCAGAACACTGTCTTTTGTTTATGGGGTGTCACGAGCACGGGTACAATGGGGATACCTTTATAAAGTCACATATCTGAGCATATCCAGTGAAACTTTCTTTTTAGGACAAGTTATCCTGGTAAAGAGACTAAACGTATACAGAAATCACACTTTTAATTCAAAGCTGCCTTTCTTTTCTTAATCAGACCGGTAATCAAAAATGCACAAGAAATCAGGGTGCTGAAACCCAAAGGCAAATTCTCGGTTATCCGTTTCCTCAGACATCCATACCAAGTTTTTTGGGTGTGTTTGGCACTTTGCACTCTGATGGGCTCATGCCAGCTCATCACGCTGCCCACTGACTCTGTATGTGACACAGCAAACTGGGGCAGCTATTCAAATCTGACAGCTGGCTGGAGAGAAGGGAAGGAAGCCACCTTTTTTCCCCCCCTTCGCTAAGAGGTGAGAATAATGTACTCTATCTTCCTCCATACCAACCATAATAATTGGCCACAGGAAGCCCCTGAAACCCACTAGTAGGAACACAGCCACAGAAAACCTGGCAGAGCCCAGCAAGGCATATTCTACCAAAATGCCTGACTTCAAGTTAAAAACTTGCTAATGAAGAGCACAGATAGCCATCTGCCAAGAATTTTCAGCTCTCCCATTCAGGCATTAGTAGCTATGGGAAGGGTTAGTTTTACACACAAAGGAACAGGAGATGACTCATTGGATTATGAACCCTTAGAGAAATATGCTTTGCCGACCAGAACTTCTACATCTACATTTTAAAGCCTAACTAAATCTGTCAATGTCTAATTCTAACTGTGAAATTCAAATAGCAATTACACAGAGGAGTAGGTCCCTCCCTCCCCCATTATTAACGGACAGGCAGGAACAGAACCCTGATGCTGAAAGATCTGGTGATGGTGCTCAAGGCAGGTAGAGGTTTTCCATGCGAAAGGACAGATGGACCCGACCCAGAAAGCATCACAGGAGGAGTGGATGGTCCCTGGGTAAATCCACAGAAAAGAGCAGCACAGCTCATTTCTGGATCTATGGGCCATTACAGGAAAATCAGCAGTGAGCCGCAAAACCAGGGAATGGACGGTGGGGTCCCCAGCGAGGAGACCCTCCATGACCTGCACGCAGCTCTTCCTTCTCACCCCTGCCTTACACAAGTCTCTATGAAGTGCGCGTCTTCTGCCCTCTTGGCAAAGTGAACAAAGACCATCCTATGGGTGATCGGAGAGGAACAAATGGGCTGAAATGGGTTTTAAGTGAGATCAAGAAGGGCTTTCCAGCTCCTGTAGTATTGGAGTAGTGATAACACGACAAGTAGGTTTCAGCGACTCTTGAATGCCAGTGTTGAGGACAAACTTAGAGCTACCCTCCAGCTTGTTAATGCAGACCCACCCAGAATAAGTGGAAGACAAGCATCTAAGACAGATACGGAGACGACTGCACATTCAGCATTTAATGTTGCAAGCAAGCATTATCAAAGTTTTCTGGTTTTTTCTTTTTTTCTTTTTTTTCCCTCCCTGGCGCAGTCAAGAATAGGAAGTAGTTACCTTGCCAGGAGTATTTGATCGATGATGTTATGTTCTACAGCTGGAGAGATTTTCTGTGGAGGCTTCTCCGGCAGGACAGAGTGGAAACTAGCAACACATATTTCCCACGTGTCTCTTAGTGCAAGGAGCTATGCTGGACACGGGGACTGACTAAATGACTTTCCAGTACTTTCCTTCCAGGCACCCAGCACATGATGCACAGAACAGAGACGGGGAGACGAGGATAAGAATTCTGTGTGAATAAGTCTGGTGCTTGCCTGCAGTCTTGCTTCTTAAGATATACAAGAAACAGCTGGTTGACTTTTGAACCCTTTCATTCCTCCAGCATTATAAGGTCTAGGTGGTTCTGGGAAAGCCACAGTGGTCCTTAAACCACAAACAAAGGGCACTACCTTGGAACACGTGTCTTTTTCCGTTTGAGTAACCCAAATCCAACCACATGAATGTAGACAAAATAAGAGAATCTACTGGATCCCCTGAAAATTAATACTTGTTCATGTTTGTAATGGCCCCATTTCCCCAGGCATTCCATTTAAACCTCGGATTTCTTTTAACAACACTATCGAAGGCTGGCATTATGCTGCAAAGCTCTATTACTTGAATTGTTCATAAACGGATTTACGGTGCCGAGTTCTCTGAAAGACTACTGTGTGCACTCTGCCTCTCGAGAACATTGGGAAAGACAGTCCTCCATCCCCACTCGCCCTCCTGAAGAGAATGGGGTATTGGTACCTGGAAAACATTCACTTAAATTGCTTTAATGGATTCTAAGTAAAACATTACTCCCAGTGATTCATCTTTCCATTGGATTGGCTGAGGATCTGAATTAAAGCTAGCATCTTACTCGGAAGCTGTACACAACAGGGGGTCAGAATTCTATTCATCCATTACTGAAACATGGCATTGTTGAGTCGTGCAGGTATGTATGCTGTAGTAAGTTGTCATCAAATTAGGGTCAGGGATAACATCTCTGTAGGCTAGGCTGGAATGCAGATAGGTTTCAGGGAGTACAATAAACCTCTTGATATTAAAACATGTTGCAATGATTTCAATATGCCCTCGGAAGATTACTCAGCACGGGTCACTGATAAAAAATAGAAGGCATGTGGGATGCCTGGGTGGCTCAGTCGGTTAAGCGGCTGCCTTCAACGCAGGTCATGATCCCAAGGTCCTAGGATCGAGTCCCGCATCGGGCTCCTTGCTCAGTAGGGAGCCTGCTTCTCTATCTCTGCCTGCCACTCTGCCTGTTTGTGCGCGTGCTCTCTCTCTCTCTCTCTCTCTAATAAATAAATAAATAACTCTTTAAAAATATATACTCTTAAAAATAGACTCTTAAAACCCAGTAGGTTCTTGATACAACCCTGTTAAAAATGACACGGTGCCATGTACTTAATGGCAACTCAAATCTTGAGTAATCCATCAGTCCATAAATCTGAAGCAAAGGATCATTACAAAACCACTGTGCCTACAGAGGACATGCCAGGATAGGCAGAAAGGTGGCGGGGGGCGATGGGGGGGTTGGTTTCAGGCTGAAGGAGCCAGTGATGACACAGACGAAAAATGAAGTCCTGAGTCTCATCACAAAATTATTCCTCAAGCATGTTCAGTATCAATTCCATCCACATTTCAGAGTTTTTCCTCTATCCAATTTCATCCATTGCCCCTAAATGTCTTACCCATATTTTTAAAAAATACTGACTTCACAAAGATTTCAGCCCACCCTTTCCAGTGCCTTTTAGAACCTGGTTCTACTTTTTTTTTTTTTAAGATTTTATTATTTGACAGAGAGAGAGCAAGAGCGCACCAGTAGGCAGAACAGCAGACAGAGGGAGAAGCAGGCTTCCCATGAGAAGGGAGCCTGATGCGGGACTCGATCCCAGGACCCTGAGATCATGACCAGAACCAAAGGCAACCACTTAACCGACTGAGCCACCCAGGCGCCCCTACATTATTCTTTACCTTAAATCTTCAACTTCTCCCTCAAAACCAGGAGACCTTTTTCATGCTGTGGTTAAGAGAGATCCATACAGATTCCAAGAGGGGGGCCTCTCTTGCTACCTGGGTCCCATGGAGCTACCTCATCTTGTGCCTCAGTTCTCCTCGGGGAACTGGGCATCATTCCCATCACTGACTCTGAATTGCATTGAAGGAGTTCATCCACCCAGCTGCTGAATGCCACGTGCAGGGAAAGCCCTGTGTAACGTTAGCTGCTTTAATTACAACTGACCTCTTCTCTTCCACTAGAATAGGCTCGAGTCTCTCCCATCCTTAATAAAGAAGAAAGCTTCCCTTGAGGCACCTGTTTTTCACTCTTCCCACTTCCCCATCCACCTGAACTTCTGCAAAGAGTACAGTCAAGCTCTATACCCCCTTGCTGAACACGTTGCTGAGATTAGCTTCCCAAAACCACTGAGTTACACAAACGGCTTGGGCAAAGGTCCAGATGATTCAGCTGGTGCATCTGAGGTAACCGATCACTCATTATGAACACTCCTATGTTCTTAGCCCCAGTAACCCAAATCCCTGTTAGTCCACTCCAGATCCATCAACTCTGTTCCTTCTGCCCCATGTCCAGTTTGGGGCCTACCTAATCCACAGTCATGGTTTTAACCACAATCTATATCTAATGAATCCCAAGAGTGTCTCCATCCTTGACCTCTCTGGCAAGTTGGGCTCAAACCCAAGGCAAAGTGGACATCATCACCATGTAAGACCATAGGTCTTACAACAGATGCACCAACCTCAACCTGTCCAAAATGGAATTACATGTACCCCAGCAACTCATGCATATCCTCAGAGAGGAGATCGTGGAGCCCCTACCAGAAATCTGGGACCTGTCTTCAAGTTTCCCCCATCTTCACCACCCACACATTTAATCAGTCAGCAAAATGGCTGCTGATTTTTCTAAGTATTTTGCAAATCCCCCACCTTCCTTGGACCTACCACTGCTGCCCTTCATCAGGCCTGGTCTCACCTGAAATTTCATGAAACCAAGAACCTAACCTCTGCCTCCCCTCCACATGGCCAGAGTCATACAACAGCATTGCTTCGATGCTGTACTGCCTTCCCAGCTTTGATAGGGAAAAACCCAAGCTCTTGGATGTACATCAAGCCAACTTCTTGGGCCTCACTTCCCTTGAACATCACATCTACACAGCACCATGCTGTCTAGGCCTTCCCTCTACTTATTTTCCAAGGTTCAATCTAACTGGACGGGCAAGAAGCCTTATGCTTTCAACTGGCACACTGTAGGACTCCATATTTCCAGAACTGAATGTATGCACTGAGTACAGCAGAACTCCTCTACAAGGGGTTTTAAACGTTCTTTTTAGGGAGGATAGCAGTCAACTGATACGTCTCAGATCACAATACTTTAGTATTTGCTTATGAGGAAAGGTAGGCTATAATAGGTAATAGATTGATCCTGGCCATTATGACACTTAATAAACAACAACAACAAAAACAAGGTTTGGTGAGGACATAGAGACGCTAAAATCCTTATGCACTGTTGGTGAGACGTGAGTGGCATAATTGCTCCGGAGAACAGAATGGAAAGTTCTCAAAAAATTAAAAAAATAAAACTACCATATCATCTAATAGTCCCACTTCTGAGCATAGATCTAGAAGAACTGAAAGCAGGGTCTTGAAGTGGTATTTACACACCTACATTCAGAGCAGCACTATTCACAATAGCCAAGAGTTGGAAGCAATCCAATTGTCTAGCCAGCGATGAATGGATAAACCAATATGGAATGGGTGTGTTTGTGTATATACACATACATACACACACGTATACACATGAATATATTGTATTATATATACACATATACATACACACACAATGGACTATTACTGAACCTTAAAAAGGAAATTCTCATATACCTGACAACATGAATAACCCTTAAGGACATCTTGGGAAGTCACACAAGCCAGCAGCAAAAAGACAAAGACTATATATCATCCTACTTATGAGGTATCTCAAGGAATCAGACTCACAGAAACAAAGTAGCATGGTGGTTACCAGGGTCTGTAGGGACAGGAATGGAGTTCTTCTTTAATGGATACAGAGTTTCAGTTCTGGAGATCTGTTTCACAACAAATAGCAATATGCTTTTTTTTTTTTTTAATTTATTTATTTGTCAGAGAGAGGGAGAGAGAGAGAGCGAGCACAGGCAGAGTGGCAGGCAGAGGCAGAGGGAGAAGCAGGCTCCCCGCTGAGCAAGGAGCCTGATGTGGGACTCGATCCCAGGACGCTGGGATCACGACCTGAGCCGAAGGCAGCCGCCTAACCAACTGAGCCACCCAGGCGTCCCCAAATAGCAATATGCTTAATGGTCCTGAACTGTCTACTTAAAAAGGGTTAAGATGTCAAGCTTTAGGTTCTATGTTTTTGCCCCAGTAAAAAGACACCATAGATTGAAGTTCTGAAAAATTCAAAGGGGAAAATAAAAACTTAAGATTTAAAGAAATCTGTCTTGGTTGGTAATAAACCTATTTTCTTATTACATTAATATCAAGAAAATTCCACATGACCATATGAAAATGTTATCCAACAAGTGATTCCTCCTGCCCATGGTGTCATTCCTCTGGGCTTTTCACAGCCAAACTGCTGGTGTTATTTCATCTCTGAACTAGATCTGAATCTACATGAGAGACTGCAGAACCAGTACACACAAAAATTGAGTATTAAATAAAATTAAGTCCATGAATAGAGCACAAGTTTGATTTTTTTTTTAAGTAAATATAACCACTATGCCTGGTATGTGGAAATCTCTGCGAGCTTTTAACAGGCAGCAGGACCCTAATTGCATAACCTTGTTTTAAATGAGTAGATGCAATTATGCTATAATTTTACATATTAAAAGAACATACAAGTAGCATAACACCACCCACGTCCCCACCATCCATCTGCCTTTCCCGCTCATTATTACATATGCTGATGATTCTCCCTGTCTGATTGCTCTGAATACTAACACACATCCTCCAAATTAGGTAACATTCCTTCTCTGTCTTGCTTCCTAATTGTCTGATTAAACCTAATTGTCTGATTAGACCATGCTACTCCTAGCTTCCAGTCCCCAGGATTACTACAGTTACTCATGGAACATTCTCTGTCTTCACTCACATGCCTTCCTCCCTCCAGCCGTCTCGCTTCTTTACTCACATATTGTAACCTTCCAAATTAGTCCAGCAGCAACTTTGATTTTTCTCCTAAAACCTCTCAAAACCACCCTGAGCCACTATTCACTTGAAAACTGTGATCGGGTTACAAGACAGCCAAATGACCACCTAGTTCGTCTCCTCGGTTTCTCTCCACTGGTATAAATTGTGTCTGCATGCGACCCATAGAATGCCTGGGTTGGAATCCCAATGGTTTTGAGTGTTTCTCCGGTTTTAATCTTTGCTTCATTTCCTTCTACCTATCAAGGACATTGAGCGTGGACTGTGAATGTGGGCTGTGGAGCCTGTTCCCAGCTCTGCACATTTCCGGCTGTGTAATTCCATGGAAGTTATCTGAGCATCAACTGTATCAATAAAATGAAGACAATGGGACTTGCCATAAATGTTTTAAGGATTAACCATGGAAACAAAGTGCTGAGGTTCAGTGCCTGGTACATAGTAACTGAAAAAATGTCAGTGATAGTAGACACCAGCATCCTTGGGGAAGGAAACACAACAGCTATAATCCTTTGGAGCTTAGACAATGTCACAGAGCCCTGTCCTGCAGAGGCCACGGGAAATGATACAAAACACAGGAGTCAGCACATAGTGGTTAGTATCTTCTGGATGCAGCTTCACCACAGCAGATGGAGAATAGTACTTATCAATAATACCTCTTGAGGGGGTCCGATTCTCCCTATGACCTATTATCGATGACACGTGTTAACATTATCACAAAGCTCTAGACTACCTTGACACACTCAAGTCTTCAGCATCAGGAATTACTCATCATACTCATGAACGGAGCTTAGAGGAAAAAAAGATGAAAAACCACCTGTGACCCATGTACCCACCATCCCTCCATTATGCCTCAGAAGGACATTTGCTCCTTATCAGTCAAGGCCAAGGGCTCCAAAGACTAAGAAGAAAAACAGAAAAAGTGTCTTTGTATTATCTTATTTTAAACTTTTGCATCAAAAGGACATCCTTATCCATTCAATTTCCTTGAAGTTATCGACCCCTGCATGGGTTGAACCGTAGGAATAAAGCACACACATCACAGGGAAGAACGTAAACTTGTGCTATGTTTTGAAAGGTAATTTGGCAGCACGTGTCAAAAGCCTTAAAAACCATCTCTACGGTTTGAGCCAATAGTTTTGCTTTTAGCGATTCCTACTGCAATATATTTTCCATTTAACGATGACAATTACTTAGGATAAAAATGGAAAAAATAGAGAGCTAAGAGATAAATCAATGATAAAACATAAATAAGGTAGATTATGCAGCTGTATTACATCCTTGACAAATATTTAAGAACATGAGAAAATACTCATGATACATCAAGTATAAAAAAGATAAAAACTGGGGCACCTGAGTGGCTCAGTGGGTTAAGCCTCTGCCTTCAGCTCGGGTCATGGTCTCGGGGTCCTGGGATCGAGCCCCGCATCGGGCTCTCTGCTCAGCAGGAAGCCTGCATCCCCCTCTCTCTCTGCCTGCCTCTCTGCCTACTTGTGATCTCTCTGTCAAATAAAGAAATAAAATCTTTAAAAAAAAAAAAAAGGATAAAAACTATATAAGATTGCATTGTAAAATAGAAGCCTAGAGGTATTAAAAGAAAAAAAAAAGCCAGAAAAGATACAGGATAATAGCTTATTCTTTTATCTTTTTCAAATTGGCACCAAAGAACTTATTACTCATACACATAAAAGTAGGAAGGGGCTATGTAAACCTGTTTACAAGCAGCCTCTCCACAGCCTTCTTTCCACACCCCATCCCCACCAAGGGTTTGCAAGACCTCCTTCACAAATGCACGCTGAGCCAATTCCATGATTTGCAGCCGAACTAGAAAAACGCAGATGAGAATTATTTTAAGTAGGTGACAGAATTATACTTCGTAACCATATCCTTGCTTAAGTTTAAAATTAATAGCTACAATATTCAATAAAATAGCAGTTTAAGCCTGCACTAAAATAATGCTAAAAATACTCCTGCTGCCTGAGCCAGGGACTTTTCCCAGTGGGAGACTTTTCAGGTTAAACATGAACGCTGGTGGAATTCCATCCCATCATTAGGGAAAGTAAGGGAAAATAATCAATCTACAGCACTGCCTTCCCTGTCCACAAAATGTAGTCCTGGACAAAACATAGCCCCTGGGAGGCCCAACGCTCCCAAGAATTAACCGCTCTCTCTGCTGTCACCGTATATAATATTGAGGGATCTCTTCTTGCTTTTCCTCAGGGGATCCCATCCAACAGTACTCAGAGCAAAACTGGCCAAAAAGGTCAGCTGTTTTAATCAACTAAAATAAAAGTGGGTTACCATGATGTGTGGGCATAGCAGCAAGCAAACAAAAAATAGGTCAGTCTTAAGAACTATTCCTTGTCCTCCGTGGATGGGACACTGCTTAAAAGACTACCCTATCCAAAGTGGACCTGCATCACTGCCCCCAGAACTCCAAGCCAGCTCTGTCCAAAGCCATTAGCCAAACTGCGCTCACTGAATATGGGAAATGTGTCCAGGTCCAAACGGCAATGTGCTCTAAGTGTAAAATACCAAATTTAGGAAACTTGATACCAAAGACCAAAATAACAATAATTTATTATACACTATTGATTATACACTAACATATGGAATTAAATAAAATATTAGAATTAGTTTTGCTTGTTTCTTGTGCTTTTAATGGGGCTACTGGAAAATGGATAGTTGTATGTGGCCTGCGTTACAATTCTACTCAACAGAACTGTTGTCAGCCATCAGGTTGTATACCGTTTTTTTGTGTGTGTTTTTTTTTTTAAGATTTTATTTATTTATTTGACAGAGATCACAAGTAGGCAGAGAGGCAGGCAGAGAGGAAGGAAGGGAAGCAGGCTCCCTGCCGACCAGAGAGCTTGATGCGGGGCTCGATCCCAGGACCCTGAGATCATGACCTGAGCTGAAGGCAGAGGCTTTAACCCACTGAGCCACCCAGGCGCCCCTGTATACCGTTCTTTAAAGTGTGCACCAACCACCAGAAATAGCCATGTTCGCTTCTTAGGGGCACCCCACCCACAGAACAGCAGTCCCACGAGAACAGGACTCATGGCTATACACGCAGCCTCTGGAACCTAGGCTATGCACCCCACACCCGAAGTTGGGAATGGAGAACGCAAGAATGTGAATGAAGCCTGGCGCGGTCCCCCATGGGCAGGGCTGTCCCTCTAACTTAAGACTTGGGGTGTGAGTCTTTCCTGGCAAAAGCATCCCTTTTCCCTACCTGCCCCCACCTCCCCAGGCAGGCCCCACCCACAGACGCACTCACGTGGGCTGAGCCCCCAGTCCTAAGCCTGACCTAGCTCAGTCATGTCGCGGTCTGCGGGCCTCTACTTTCAGGAAAACATTTTGTGCGTGGTAAAGTGAGAAAGCAAGATTCCCCCACCCCCTCGAAATGGCTCCTGTCCCCCATGGTGCCAAACATGCCTTCCTAGACTCCGGTTTGAAAAGCCCACGAAGGTGTCAGGCCCACATGCACCTTCAGGGAGCCCCCCCCCAAACCTGGATGAGACACCTCAGCAGCTTGGACCTAGGAGCGGCACCGCTGACGTAGAGAACGGAGGACCCAGGGGCACAGCAGGCCGCTGGTCCCCCACCAACCCTGCGCACTGACCCAGGCTCAGTGGCAGGAAATGGTGGGCCCCTTCCTGTCCATCCACACTCCTCTCACATAAATAGAGGCTGAGTTGCTTTCTTTTTTTTTTTTTTTTTAAGATTTTATTTATTTATTTGACAGACAGAGATTACAAGCAGGCAGAGAGGCAGGCAGAGAGAGAGGAGAAAGCAGGCTCCCTGCTGAGCAGAGAGCCTGATGTGGGGCTCGATCCCAGGACTCTGGGATCATGACCTGAGCCGAAAGCAGAGGCTTAACCCACTGAGCCACCCAGGCGCCCCGAGGCTGAGTTGCTTTCTATGGGTCCTCTGCTGCACTGAGACGTTTGCGAACTGCATTTGGGTGACATAGCAGATTGTGTGTGTCGGAAGAAACAACTCCGTCAAGGAATGACAGCCGGTGCCTGAAGCCCCCAGGGGGGCTGGGCACTTGGCAGCCAATGAAGTAACCAGAAGTCAAGGTTGTACTAAGACACACTCTGCCACCATCCCACCTTCTCCCCAGACTTCAGAACTTCTACGTATCACCCCCCCACCTCCCAGCAAAAAATC
The DNA here is from genome assembly GCA_004024625.1 of Mellivora capensis. Lineage (NCBI taxonomy): Eukaryota > Metazoa > Chordata > Mammalia > Carnivora > Mustelidae > Mellivora > Mellivora capensis. Next base: position 69,124 of record PISX010005082.1, on the reverse strand, counting down.
ACCTAGTAGAATGCTGAGCAAAACCGGACCACAGTTAATCTTACTTAGAAATTATAACTTACTTCATAAAGTCAAAATCAAGACCCAGGTTTGGTAAGGGGGACTTCTATCACTTCTCAGGGTGCCCTGTGTTTTAGAAGCCCACTGGTCTAGGTCTGAAATTACCTCCATTTCACACAAGCAATCATGGTTTCCACTCCAAACCAATACGGAATATTTTTCCATCATTCCCTTCTAGCGAGCCAACAAAATGCCTAAGAACTCTGAAAGGGCCTCTCGCTGGCCCAAGGCGGGAGCTATTTGCTCACATGGATGCCTCTAGTTATTGTAAAGCATACGGAGTGCCCCCCAAACTGCTTCAGAGGGGGCCTTTCAAGGACACATTTTTAAGTTTAGCAAAACCTCCTTTTTATGGTAGAAATAGGTGAAGTTCTGCTATTCGGAACAGCCTACATTTCATTTATGGACATATAAAAGTCTTAAGTGTTATTACAAAATTAAGCCACACTATTATTAAAGTGCAAAAATTGATTTGTTCATTGCTAGAAGTCACAGAGCACTCACTAGCATTTCGCACAGCAAGGAGAACCCAGCTGACTAAGCACTTGGCTGGTCCACACAGCTCTCTCCCGTACAGTCATAAACCTACTAGTAAATGCAAGCAAAATTAAAGGCACTTTTTCAGTGACAGCCCCTGAGAGGCGAAGGAAAGAATCAGTGTGGTTATTACAAAATCACAGTGGAATTGTAAAAGCCAGAGCTCCAAATATGGTAAAGCTGAAGGAGTTTTTCAAGAAAATACTAGATTTGTTTAAGATGGCACCTCTTCCCTGTTCAAATGTTAAACGTGGCTATGGTAAGCTTTGCAAGCTTGGGTCTGTGCACCTGGTTCAGCTCAGATGTTACCTTTTCAACGAGACTGTTTCTAATTATTGCAGTTTAGAAGGTAATTTTCCCTGCTCTGTACTCTCAAAGCATCACATTCCTCCATAAGACTTCATAAGGACCTCTTATTCCTTCATAAAGCCCAGGGAATCAGGGAGATAGTGCCATCATGTCCACAGCTTACTTTCAGATCACATGATAACTGTGTTGGCGTGCGCACGTGCGTGTGTGTGTGCGTGCGTGTGTGTAGACGGGTGATGGAGAAGGCGTACTATAGACATTTTCCATCCTGTGAGCATCAGAGCACCCACCGCCTGGCACTGTGGCAGATGTAGGGGATGGGACCACTCACCAGCCTCTGCCCAGACCCCAGGGACCATCTGTCCACCGGAAGCCAATGACCACAACGAATAACACCCAGGCCCTCCGATAGGGGCAAGAAGGAGGTTCTATGGAGGAGACACCCATCTGCTCTTGGACAGAGAAGGGGGCACTCAAGTAACACATCAGGAGCAGTCACATGCTTGCGGAATGAACAAGTGAATGAATGACATGGTATGTGAAGGTTGAATGGTGCCTTGAAGTATCCAGCAGAAGTTGTCTCGGTGGGGGGAGGGGGTGCAGGGTGAACACCCCGACCCTGCCACACAAGCTAAGACAGAAGGGATAGATGGCGTTCTCCCCACTGCTCTGAAAGCTCCACTCCAGGACCCTGGCACTCAGGGGACAGGTCTAGAACAACGGACAGCCAAGGCTTGTGGCCAGCGGGGTGGAGAGTGGAAAATGCCAGAAGGATCGTGTTAGTACTTTTAATTCTCTACTGAAAGCTGGCTAAAGGAGTCTAGCAGATCCTTCACCTGGGCAATCCCTTCCCACCCCAGGCACAGATTCCACCAGAAGTCTGCAGAAGGATCGGATTTCATCTCTGAAACACTGGGAGGTTGCCAAGAGTCCCCTCTGCCTTGCAGATTTGGTTCCTTGGCTTCATAAGCTAATGGCTCCTGGAATGGCTTGCCTGGCTCTATCTGACTGATCTTTGGTGTAGAGAGAGAGAGAAGACCAGCCTCTCATTTCGGGGCTGAGATCAGGTAACTCCCTACACCCTCCTTCCTGCTTGGAAGCTCATGGCTGCTCATCTCCCCACCCCACCCCTGTCTAAGCTCCTGAAAGCTTTGCTAGCCATGCATAAAGTTTCAAACAACGGAACTCTTGGTTTCAGCTCAGGTCGTGATCCCACAGTCAGGGGATCAAGCCCCGTGTTGGGCTCTACGCTCAGCATGGAGTCTGCTTCAGGTTCTTGCACTTTCTCTCTCAAATACATGATCTTTAAAAAGAAAGTTCCAAACAATGGAGAAGCCCACAGAAGCTCCCGTGAAACTCCTTTTGAAAATCCTCAAACAGGTCACCCAAATAGGCAGCAGGTAAGGAAGGACAACTATGGGAACAGAGATGGGATTTCTTCTCGGGAGTGTCCTGGGGTATTCACTGGGAAGTTCCGAGATCAGAGTATGTAGCATTTCCCCTCTATCCTCCACAAAATCACTGCCCGCCCTGTTGACAACTCAGAAACACATCTGTGGAAACAGTTTGGCTTCTTTTTTTTTTTTTTTTTTTAAGATTAAAAAGCAGTGTTCCTTAAACAAAAAGCTGAGTGGGAGTTGGCTGATTTCAGTTCTTTGTTGGCTCAGGGATAGCTCTTGAAAGTTATTTCACATAACCTAATTTCAGCTATTGTAGCCCAAGGAGACCAGGAATGCTAAGCTATTAACATGACCGTTTATATCACAATTTTCCCAGTATTCTGGGATTCTATCTTACAAAAATAGTCTGTTCTCCATGATCTCACATTGTTCTAAGCAACTTATTTTCACTTGGGTTATTTACAAAGGGATGAGCCATTATTCCTCTGCACTCACCATCAATAAACTTGTAGTACGCTTTCTACAAAAGAATGTTAAGACTGTATAGAAAAATGAAATTCTGGGGTCAACCCAGGTGTCAAACAGGCGATCATTTTTTGAACTGACCAGCTGACCAGCCTGATCACAAAAGGTGGGGATTCCATACAAGCTTTGCTCCTTGGCCAAAATCTGCCAAGTGGCAGTGATACGCTTCAAACACGACCAGAGCACCACAAGGCATACCGTTGTGCCAGGCCCACCGCTCATTGTCCACCATCTTGACTCTGGACACCGACAGTCATGACAACAGAAGATGGTGCCGAAGGTGGTGCCTGCCTCTCTCTCCTGAGGATCTGGTCAGTACTATCCTACTTTTCATATACATTCTCTCCAGTCCTCACAACCTTACAGGGGTGCCCATCTATAGGGGGGACATTGACGGGGAGGCCATGCAAAGTCACAAGGCTAGAGAGCCCACTCACCCCGACCAGGTCTAACCAAGATCAGCTGTGTCCCTCACACGCTGCCGAAAGAGGGGTTGGCAGGCCTTTCCCTAGGGAGACACAGGCCCATGGGAAGCCATAGGCCTCTCTTCCTCTCCACTCCCAGCCCAGCCCTTTTATGGAAATGGAATTCAATTCTACAGACATTTACCTAAGCACCTTCAGGTGCTAAGGCTTTCCCATGATATTCCAGGGAGGATGTGAGCGAAAGAAAAGCAGCTTTGGAGGTGCCTGGGTGGCTCAGTCGGTTAGGGTCCAACTGGATTTTGGGTCAGGTCACCATCTCAGGGTCATGGGGTGGAGCCCTGTGCTCAGCAGGGAGTCTTCATGGGATTCCCTCAGGCTCTCTCTCCCTCTGCCCCTCCCTCCCACTCTCTCAAATCTTGGAACAACAACAACAACCACAAAAAGGGCATTTTTTACCTCAGGTTGACTGCATAGTTGTGAGCCGAGTGAGACGGCACCACACTGAGACTATCTCAGGACACGAGGTTCCTTCTTAAATAAAATCCTGATGGTTCTATCAATGGCTTAAATGAGTCTTTCACCAGGAATCCCCATGAACTATTTCCCACACCTTTTCTCTCTCCCACATTTATGTGTTTCTCAGTAACACCCATTAGTCCTCTGGCTATTCTCCTCAGGTCTTAAAAAATGAGGTCACTGTCCACACTGAGGCAAATGGCAGAGTAGAAAAGGCAAGACAGGGCTCTGAAGACTGAGGGGTTGTGCCACATTACGTCTAACTGTGTGACCCTGGGCAGGTCACTGGTCCTTCCCTGACCTCAGTCCTTCGTGGAGACGAAGCAGTGACCCAAGGTGCAGGGACTGACAAACCCTGGGTGCCAGCGAACCCCCCTTTTATGTGCATGCCCTGTGGTGTGGGTACATGGTGTGCTGTTTTCCAGGGAAGAGGGTCCGAATTTTTCCAAGATTGGCAACAGAACTGTGACCGTGAAATTGTTAAAAGTGACTCGAATCTCTAAGGTCTAATCTGCCTCCAAAAGTCTTGGGCTCTGTACAAAACAAAGTCTGATTCCACACAAAGTTAAAACCTTACCCATCCCCCTCCCTGCCTTGGGGCCTTTCCTCAGACCCTGGGACCTCAGGATCATTGCGCCCCATCCCTGCTCCATGGTCACCTTCTGCTTTCTCAAGCACAGAAGTTTTCTGCTCCCTATTTTAAAGCTGAGACGCCTATATCAAGAGGAGGCTCACTCCACACCAAGAAAGGCAGAGAATGGGGGCGCCTGGGTGGCTCAGTGGGTTAAAGCCTCTGCCTTTGGTTCAGGTCATGATCTCAGGGTTCTGGGATCGAGGCCCGCATCAGGCTCTCTGCTCAGCAGGGAGCCTGCTTCCTCCTCTCTCTCTGCCTGCCTCTCGGCCTACTTGTGATCTCTGTCAAACAAATAAATAAAATCTTTAAAAAAAAAAAAAGAAAGAAAGAAAGAAAGGCAGAGAACAATGAAGGAACAAGGGTCTGGAACCCTTAGGACAGGACCAGTTGTGATAAGGAGCCAGGGGCAACACAGTGGCGTCAGGGGGCTGTGTTCCTCGCCAAGGTGAAGCGGGGAGCCCTCTGAGAGCTGCAGAGCAGGCTGGCAGCACTCGCCTCGCAGTCCAAAGGCCTGCTCTGGCTTCCTGACCACCTCCCTGCCGCTCCCTGGGGCTCCCACCTGGAGGACGGGCAGGACCCCAGCAGCTGAGAGGGAAACAGGGGTACCAGCGAAGCCAGTGACACCCAAGCCTACAACCTCACTGTTCTCAGGAGAAGCCGCCTTCCCAATGACCCTTCCCTCTTGGTCCTGCAGGAAGGTCAAAATGAGGAGCGCCTTTACCTGGAGCATCAGGAACCTCCAGGGACAGGAGAGGGAAGACACCAACTCCAGAGAACAGGTGCACTCCCAGCATGCCAGGCACCTCCCCCAGCTCGGCTGGCTCCCTCTCTGGCTGTCCCCCCTGCCCCTGCAGCAGGGATGGCCAGCTATTCGACGCCATCTGACCCTGTGCCTGCCTCACCGTGCTGCCAGCGGAAACCTCAGTTCCTCGGACGGCCCTGCTCTCGCGCCCACGCCCAGGACTGCGCCTTGAACTCCAGCCGAGCACCACCACCATGCTTGCCCTCCAGCCCCACCCAATGAGAAAGAAAATTCCTCCCCGGTTTTCCTGTTTTACCACCAGCTGATGTCAGTCATCCAAATGGGTCTCCACATTGCTCATCAAACCGGATGTTCCTGCTCTTATGCAAATGTCAAGCAACACTAAACACACAGAAGATAACCTTTCCTCTTGTTCAAGTGCACTGTGTTGAAACCACAAGGGAGAACATATCAACCGCAGGTCCAAAGACCATGGAGGTTCTTCACATTCCCTCAAGTTCCTCGACGGGAGAGTTATAAAATGCACTGGGCACACCAGCATTTCCTCGTGTGTGTCATCAGGCAGTCAAAACCAGAGAGAAGTAGAAGGATGTAATGAAGAAACTTGCTTTTAAGCCTTATGCTAAAGAAGGAGAGAAAATAAAAGAAACTGTGCCTTTCGAAGAACAGAAGTTTACTAACTAGTCAAGACTCACTTAGGGCAACATTAGCAGAGAACAATGGGGAATCCCTATCGAAATCTGAATTGCATTTTTAAAACACACAATCCAAGTCTTTTAGGAATACACACACACACACACACACACACACACACATATATATTTAAAGATTTTATTTTGGGGAAAGGGAGAGAAAAAGAGGGAGTGTGCACAGGGGAAGGGGCAGACGGAGAGGGAGAGTATCTGGAGAATCTGAAGCAGGCTCCAAGCTGAGCACAGAGCCCAACACCGGGCTCCATCCCACAGCCTGAGAGCACGACCTGAGCCAAAATCAAGAGTCAGACCCTTAACTGACTGAGCCACCCAGGCACCCCAGGAATATATTCTTAAGTGTGCAAAGGTGGACACCGGGGCTAGACCTGTCAGTTACCGAGCAATAACCGTGTCCTGGTCACTGTTCTAAGTGCATCATACACATGAGCGATTTTACTACTCATAAAACCCTCGAAGGTGGGGATTGCCATCCCCGTTTACAGAGGAGAAACTGGAGACCAAGAGCAGTAGAGCCACTGGTTCAAAGCCCAAGGGGCAGCCATGGGAAGAGCCAGGAGTTCAAACCCAGGCAGTCCAAGCATGTCACCGAAGCTCTGTTTAAAAGTCACAGCACAGCAGGTGACTTCAATGTTCATCAGCAGGAAACTGCTCAGTAAATCATGCCACATCCACATAATGGAACCCTACCGACAACTGCCAAGTTCTCTCTCTCTGTGCTGAGGGGGAAGGAGGGCCAAGATCTACACTGTTAGTGAAAAAGTAAGTTGCAGAACTGTGGGATCCAATGTGGGTTACAAACAAAAAGACAGTCACAGTTGAAAGCAAAATTCTGATAAACTACACAAGAGAACTCAACAGTGTTTACATCTATGAAATGGGCCTGTGGCCAGAGAGGCTTTTTTTTTTTTTTTTAAATCTTGTAACCTTCCATCTGTTTTTGTAAACCCAGAGTATGTATTCAATTTTAGGTTTTAAGCATGTTTTTATAAAAATAAAACTTACAATTTATCAATGATACCACATAGTGAGGAAAAGGGCAGAATCTCATAAAGCATGAATCAAAATCCCACGTGTGTGTGTCTGATTCTGAAGTGGCTAATTTAAGTACCTGATTCAATGCTCTTCCCTATTTTTTTTTTTTAAGATTTTATGCAACCTCTACACCGACCGTAGGGCTCAAACTCACAACCCCGAGTTCAAGAGTCACAAGCCAGCCAGGTGCCCCGGCTCTTCCTTATTTTAAACTCTAGGTGGAATGTAGAGTACAAAGTACCCAAAAATACCCAAAGAGTCCGTGAACACAGAACAATTAACAGCTGGCGCTGTGTTTGCCCAAGACAGTCCTGCTCTTCACCTGCTGTCCCCACGGGACACCAATCACACGGCCATCTGACCTAGGTGTGCCCCTCTAAAACAAAGGAAACAAAACTGCTTCATATCCCAGGAACATACTATACGAGAAATGAGGTTTCCAAGTCAGAGAAAGAAGGCGGTTTCAAGAAATCCTGGTTCGGACATTTATTTGCACAATCTAGCACTAAGATAAAGTAATTTAGAATGCTGGGAGAACTAAAAAAGCAAGGTCAGTTTCAAACTTTTTTAAGATATTACTTATTTGAGAGAGAGTGAAAGAGAGAGAGTGTGCACCCACAAGAGGGGAGAAGGAGAAGGAGACTCCCCCACTGAGCAGGGAACATGACACAGGACTCGATCCCGGGACTCGGGGATCGTGACCTGAGCCCAATGCAGATGCTTAACCAACCAAGTCACCGAAGATCCCAGCTTCAAACTTTAAAGAACCTACTTGGAACGGTTCCCTTCTCCCTGCCCCACAGGAAAACCAAAACATTATGAAAGTAGGAATAGAACATCCTCCCCTCCCCAAAAAGAACTAAATTTTATTTAAATAAGAGATCATTTTTCATTGCTATCCTATCTGTAACTCCATCAGAAAACATAAGAAAATGCCTACTTTGACAATGGGTTTCTGAAGCCCTAAGACAAACCACTATTCCAGAAAACGGGTTTACCACTGACAAAGTGAGGCAACTGGTGACTTTATTCTCAGCCACTGCTTCCGTGGCAAGTAATTCATAACCAAGACCAAAGGCCCATCAAAAGGTCAACTATAATCCTCCAGTCATTTCAGTACAAAATTATACTCTGAGCCATACGGTGTGGGTATAAATGTATTCACTCATGTTTAATATGTAGTTATTGACCATTCTGTGTGCCCAGCAAATACACTCTGAGAAGCCAGAGAGTGCTAAGTGCCCCATAAAATGCACAAATATAGGGTTAAGTGTGATGGAGCCCTAAATTATACCTAAATGTATTTTGACTTTAATAATTTCATCAAGAACTATTTTCCTTTCTTAGAATTTGACAAAATCTTCCATGATGCTTCGAATGGACTCTGGTTCTTCAAGAAGTCCTAAAACTTGAAACTATGATATTTTCTTAATAAATTTCCTTGTAGTCAACACAGGCATTATTCCACTGATTTAGAATTTGTCATAATAACCTTATTAAATAGACATAGATGGCCGTAGAATAGCGTCCAAAGCTCATGAGGATAGATAGTGACGCTCTCATGGGCTTTGGGAGAAACAAGATTTCTCACCAAAAAGCACACCGTAAAGGACTAATCAAAGAAATACCACTTTTTGCCTACTGAACTAGCAAAAATTTTTAAAAAGGTTCTTTTCTCCCCTAAACACAGACGCTTTATGCTGGCAAGAACACAAGCAAACAGGAAGTCCATTCACTGCTGATCACACCCTGAAATTAGTACCATGCCTTTGGAGAGCAATTTGGAAGTTCTTGCCAAGAACCATTTAAAAGTCCACCCTTAGAAAAATACCAACACTTGTCAATCTTACCTTCAAGAAATAATTGGCAATTCAGAAAAAGCCAAATGCACAAAACTGTGCATTATAGGTCATTCACCAGAGCAGTAAATTAGATTATTTGTAGTAAAGAAACAGATGACGCAAAGTCTGAAAGACACACAGTGACCCTGAGGTTACTAGTCATCCCTGTCATTAGGATATAGTGTTTGTTCTACAAAACCATGGACACTACTATGTATAGGTACACATCAAACGAAAAAAGATACCGAAAGAAAGTAAACTATGCGGGATTACTGTAGGATTTGTTCCCCTCTGCACTACTGGCATTTGGGGCTGGGTGGTTCTTGGCGTGGGGGGTCTGCCCTGTGCAGGTAAGAGGCTGAGCAGCCCCAGCCTCTACCCACTAGATGCCAGCAGGATACCCCATCCTCAGCTGCGATGATCAAAATGGTCTCCAGACATTGCCAGATGTGCCCTGGGAGGCAAAATTACCCTTGGTTGAGAACCACTAGGCTTAAACTTTTTTTTCCCCTCTACTTTCTAGTTTTGCTTTAAAATAAGAATGGTAAGGGACGCCTGGGTGGCTCAGTTGGTTAAGCATCTGCCTTTGGCTCAGGTCATGATCCCAGCATCCTGGGATCGAGTCCCACATTGGGCTCCTTGTTCAGCAGGGAGCCTGCTTCTCCCTCTGCCTCTGCCTGCCACTCTGTCTGCCTGTGCTCGCTCCCTCTCTCTCCCTCTCTCTCTGACAAATAAATAAATTTTTAAAAAAAGCTTTTTAAAATAAGAATGGTAAGAGCAGAAGCCAGCATCTAATGACCTGCCCTCTACTCAAAGCTGAAAGCCATTCCCTCCAGCACAAGTAAAACTAGGTGGGTCTCTTCCCACCCTCCAGCCAGATGCCTCCCCACAAGCGTGGCCCGCCCATCCCTCTGGCCACACTGGAGGCCAAGGCTTGGGGAGGCACCAAGTTGTTTCTCCACCAAAGCAGCTCCCCCAGCCTGGCCCTTCCTTGCTTTTGCACATTCCCTCCTACAAAATTAACCCACGTCTAAAATTTTCTGTTTGGAGATTCACAGAGCAAGAGTCAGAATGTCACCATCTCTCCCATCATTCTGGGTCTTGCCGTTTCACACTCCTTACTGCTGGAGAAACCAGGCCGGGCCTAATCATGTCACCAGCATGCATTTCAAAAGGAGCTTTAAGTCCTTTCCTGGTTATTACAGAACTCTCCAAACAAGAAGAAAATAGTATTTTGACTGGTGACATGTTTTTGAGACAACGGGTCAGAGAAGTTACAGAACAACTTAAGAATGGCGGCAACATAACGACTTGTTCTATTTCTTAAAAATGCAGCAAGTGGAGCGGTAAGGTTTAAAAACTACGACAGTGGGCTGGGACACCTGGGGGGCTCCGTGGTTGAGTGTCTGACTCTTAATTTAGGCTCAGGTCATGATCTCAGGGTCGTGAGATCCAGCCTGGAGTTGGGCTCTGTGCTAGGTGCTGAGTCGGCTTAAGATTCTCTCCCCTCCTCTGCCCCCCCGCCGCCCTCAGCCCTGGTTCACGCTCCCTTGTTCTCCAAAATAAATAAATCTTTAAAAACTAGAACAGTGGGGATGGCGTTTCAACTTCACGTACTAGCAAATCCATATCCATTTTTCTGCTCCACACTAAACAGATCTTAGAGTAAATCTTCTTTGACAGCTCGTACAATGAATTCGGACGGGCCTCACGCTACCTCTGCAGCTTACTTTCCAATCCTTTCCCTCCCTTCAAATTCAAACTCTGGGGTCCCTCCTCATGCTGCTTCGCAGGGGTCAGGGAAGCCTCAAAGAGGCTGAAAGATGCCCGTGGGCTCAGCTCCACCTAAAACCTTCCACCAGCCAACCACCCGAACACCTGCTTCCCTAAACTGGAAACTCCCTGAGGACAGACATGGCACCCCAGGCTACCGACATGAACTTGTAACTGGCCTCAAGCCATCCCTGAACAGCTCTATGAGCTTCTCGCACATTCACAACTTCTGTCATGTTTGGGCTGGAATAGAAAAAAAACACCTTGGTAGAGAATTCTTTCCCGAGGAATCTTTATAAGGAACAAATGCAAGTTCCATATCAGGTGGCCTTTCTCCCCCGTGTGGTTTTGCTTTTAACCATCCCCGGTCCCGTTCATGGAAGCCCTAGCAACATTTCATTTGTTGAACGGCTGCAAGGACAAGTGATTCGACAGACCGATTCCTTCTGCTACCTGGTTCTGCAACTGCCTTTGTGAATCTAGGTTACTATAAGGATAAATACGTTCTAAAACAATAAACATTAATATTAGGCTTATCTCATTAAGTCATCCATAACAACGGTTTATTATTCCTTTACTGTGGGCAAAAATAATGAACACGTATTTATACAACTTAAGATTATCATAGCAGTGTTTAACATTCAAGGGAGTCGTGCTGATTATGCTGATGACTCAGCGGGATATTAGAAATATTAAGAGATGGGGAGCCTCAGTTAAGCATCCAACTCTGTTTTGGCTCGTGTCATGATCTCCGGGTCGTGAGATCAAGGCCTGTGCTGGGCTCCACGCTCAGCAGGGAGTCTGCCTGGGATTCTCTCTCCTTCTCTGCCCCTCCCCCTACTCACACACTCTCTCTAATCTTTAAATATTAAGTGGAATATTTATTTTTTAAAGATTTTATTTATTTGACAGACAGAGATCACAAGTAGGCAGAGAGTCAGGCGGAGAGAGAGGAGGAAGCAGGCTCCCTGCTGAGCAGAGAGCCCGATGCGGGGCTCGATCCCAGGACCCTGGGATCGTGACCTGAGCCGAAGGCAGAGGCTTTAACCCACTGAGCCACCCAGGCGCCCCTAAGTGGAACATTTAATAAGCACTTAACCAGTATTTATTAAGAATCAGGCTCTATTCTAAGCCTTTTAACCTATCAACTCAACTAACCCTCACAAGCACCCTGTGAGGTAGGTATTGTTAACTGCGTTTTTACAGAGACAATCATGAGGAACCTGAGCAGATGCCCAGCTTCCTAATATAAACGCTACAACGTGTATTTACATAGCTAAATAGAAGTACACGCATTAAGGGTCGGTGGACAACCGAGTCCTTCCCATAAAGTCAAACAGTTTTTCGTTCCCTATGAAGCAGCCCGCATGAATCTTTACATTCTTATTTCTGTTACATGTGCTTCTCCAATGGCCCACTGGGAACCATGTCAAAACACTTCCCAAACTGGACTGTGTCTTAGCAGTCAGGCTCGATTTTAGAATAAAATGAGACGGGGGCGTTTATTTCTTCAAAAAACTAAAGCTATAGTTTTATGGAAATTTTAATTTTAAAAAATGCTTTTAATCAGTCTGGTTGACACACAATTCGCTTCCAGTATGCAACATGGGGATTCGGGAGCCCCGCACCTTACTCTCAACCGCGAGTGTAGCTATTACAATATTACGGTACCACTGACGACATTCAGTGTCGTACGTCAAAGGTACGAATGTTGTGCCTTTGGTTCACATGGCTTATTCCATAATGGAAAGCCTCTGTCTCCCACGCCTCTTCACCCATGTCGAGGTATCACGCCACGGAAAGACGTGGAGGAGACTTACATGCACGATACTAAGTCCAAGAAGCCAAACCAAAGAGGCCACATATGGTAGGATTCTAATTACATGACTTTTTGTAAGTCGGCGGGCGGGGGGTGGGGGGGGAGGAGACACTCTGGAGACCATCAAAGCTCAGTCATTTTCCAGTAGAGGGAGATGAACAAGCCAAGAATCTTTAGGGCAGTGAAAATATTCTACATGATACTACGATGGACTTATGTCATTGTGTTTGTTCGAGCCCACAGAATGGACACCACCAAGCGTGAACTGTAATGTTAACTGCAGACTTTGGGTGACCAGGATGGGTCAGCGTAGGCGCACCCGTTGTAACAAATGCACGACGCCGGCAGGGGATGCTAGCGGAAGAGGGCTATGTGCTTGTGGGGGTAGGGGAGTAACTGGGAAATCGCCACTTTCTCAATTTTTCTGTGAACCTAAAACTGCTCAAAACAAAAAACAAAAAACTTAAGTCTTGTGCCAGTGGCAGGGGGCACGGGGAAGCACAACCCTTTACAGGAGATTGAACTCAAGCTCTAGACTGGCTGGATGTACTTCCAGCATCTTCCCTGTCCCAGTCAGGCAAGGCTTCTCTGCCTCCCTGTACCAAGCGAAACCAGGAGAGGGGAGCCCTAAATTACCTTCCCAGGGTGTCTTCACGATCCCAGGCTGCTCTCCTCATACATAGAGATGCTACGTAGCTGCCACAACCCAAGGGAAGGGTTTACAGGCAGACCTCCTACCTATTCCCTCTCCCCCCATCCAGGGTGGCTCCTTGGACCTGCATCTGCATCTTCTACCCACAGCCAAGAGCCAGAGCTCCTCCGCCAGCAGCCTATACCAGTCCTCAGCTTATTTGTCCTGCATCCTTCCTATCATGCCAAGGCTTCTTTTTTTTAAAGATTTTATTTATTTATTTGTCAGAGAGAGCGAGCACAGGCAGACAGAGTGGCAGGCAGAGGCAGAGGGAGAAGCAGGCTCCCCGCCGAGCAAGGAGCCCGATGTGGGACTCAATCCCAGGACGCCGGGATCATGACCCGAGCCGAAGGCAGCTGCTTAACCAACTGAGCCACCCAGGCGTCCCACGCCAAGGCTTCTCGTCAAACTTGTACATCTCGACACCAACAAGAGGACTTGCTACAACAGCTTCCTGGACCCCAGATACTCTGATTCAGTGGGTGCCAGTGGACCCCATGGGCCGACGCTTACATCAGACTGAGGTCGCCAGCCCGGGACGGTGCCCCGAGGACAGCTGGTGTATACAGCCCTGAGCCCCACAAACAGAACTCAGGACATGCGCACGGAACACACAAGGGCATCTCTGCGCAGATCACACATCACGTCTTACAAGCACCCTCGCCCCTCAGTACCTGTGGCCTCACTGGACCTTCAGAGCATCCCTCCCCCGCCTTTACAGCGGAGGGTTAGGCGTCATGCTGGGTCCACATGGTTCCGGCATGCCGGGCGAGCCTGAGAGGCCAGGAACGGTGTGACTTGCCAGACCTACTGCCAGCCTCGACAGCTCCTCCCTTTTCCAACTTTGCATTTTCCTGGAAGATAACCTGGAGGGATAAAAGCAGCCCCGAGGGAATAGGAGCAAACAGGGACGCGCACACGCAGGAAAAGCCCGAAAGCTCGAACAGCACAACCTGCCCAAGGAACGTGTGGCTTACGCCGAGCATTTGGAATGCAGGAGACACGGGATGCTTTTCCCAGAGATGGAAACGGACTTCACCAAGAAGTCATCAGCTGAGACGGCAAAATGCAGACAATCAGGGAGACTGGCTAGTAGCACCACTGGTTCCATTTCGAAGGCAGCAGCCCAGAGTAACACCAGCCACGCATCACTGCACAGCCCCCGGGCTATCATCTGTCTTCAGCCAGCAAGTCAGACGGAAAGGCTGCCTGTTGTAAAAGGCCAGTGCCCTTGAAGGCTTTGGAAATTCAGGTGTTTCCAGGTGAGTGGGCAGGAAATACTCATGAACCAGATCTGGGCACTTCCTTTTTCGGGAAGGCTTTCAGCGAGGACTAGGAACGACCACGTGCTGCTCCTGCTCCTCTCCACGCCCCAGTCCTCCCAGAACCTCAGCTCGGAAGTGCCCCGCAGAGAGCACCGCTAAGACGAACGTCTCCACTCCACGGTAACACCTCCGTGAAGCTATCCTCACCTCGAGGCCATATCTGTGAAGACGCCACAGCAGGAACTTACCTGGCAAGTGCCAGCACTTGGCACACACCCAGTAAAACGGCGATTATAATGTCATTGCAAATGTAATTACTTCCCTGAAGACCAGGACCACAGACCAGGAATCCCTGTGGGCCCGGGAATCCAGCCCCTTTTACGTCATCAACCTAGACTTCTTTGCTTAATTCCAGGGGCCGAAGTGCGGGGGGCACTGGAGGACAGGGTGGGAAATCAGACAGACAGCGGCGGGTCCTCTAGGCTGGGCTGGTGCCATGGTAACAAGCAATGGGCCTGTGGAGAGCAGAGGTGAGAGGCGGCATCCGCATGACCTTGAGAACAACAGATCCCGGAGAAGCAGGTCTGTGGTTCCTTACGAGGACAAAGACCTCAGCACGCCTCCACGGGAGGCTAACGCTGCACACAGAATAGCAGGCGGCGGGCGGACCGCGGGGTGAGGACGCTGGATCAGGTGCAGTGAGCTGGAGGTGAGAGGAAGGACTGGCTGGGAAGGCTCAGGAAGAAGCACAGTGAGCTGGCACTCCGGCCTCCCCGGAGGGAGCCCCCTCCTCCAGCAGAGACAGACCTGCAGCACCAGCGAGGGGAACACTGTCCCCAAGAAGCTCAAGGACAGGCACCCAGCACAGGAGGGGAGAGGTGAGGGAGGGGCTGGCCTCCCCAGTGCAGCAGCCTGGCCCCGGCCCCCAGCCCTGGAAACGACGCCACTAACACCCATGACACACTAGTCTCCCGGTGAACCCCGAGGGATGCTTAAGGGCTGGGGTCAGCCGATTAATCCGTCCTCAGGGTTTTAGCATCTAATCTACGTCCAAGTCTGGAGCGCTGGATCGGTTACCAACCGCGAGATGACCTAACCCATCACAACACAGCAACGGTCCATGACCACGGGAGGCTGGATGTCTGTGGCACCCACGGCAGCTAACTGGTTTGGCTGCTCCAGGATGGCTGTCCAGTGACTCGCTCAAAGACAAGAGCAATACCAACAGCCAACGTGAGCCCTTCAGAGAGCCGTCAGGAGCCTCCCTGGTTACTGCTAATTTCTCCCTGTGACAGGGGACAGTGAGGACTGCATCTTGGCTCACCCACCCATTTCTTAGTCATTTTCTCTGTAGAGTTCTCCTAAGAATAGACAGCTGACCCTTGAACAGCAGGGGTCTGAACCGTGTGGGTCCACTTCTACGTGATTTTGTTCTTTTATGAATATAGTACTGTAGATGGACCTTAAGTTTTTTTTTTTAATTATCGCTTTCTTTTCTATTAGTTTATGGTAAGAATACAACATACGATACACACAAGAAACAAGTTAACGTATATGTTAAATGATTTATCAGTGAGGCGTCCAATCGACAGACTCTTAAGTTTCTGAGTCAAAAGTTACACTTGGATTTTTCAACTGCAGGGGTCAGCATCCCAATTCCTGCCTTGTTCAAGGGTCACTGTAGTTATATGGGCTCTGGCTTTAAAAAAAAAAAAAAAAAAGAAAAGAAAAGAAAAGATTTCAGGGTATGTTAAAAAAGCATCTAACAAAAAAGTGACAGAGATTCAGCTAAAAGATCAAGAGTGTGACAGAATATCACCTCATGGGAAACTGTAAATATGTCACTGCTTACATTTGAAACAATTAGTGATTCATCAGTACCACCCAAACAGCTATGAATTTAGCTGCAAAATGGTCTCTTAAATCAGCAGACTTAGGGGGCACCTGGGTGGCTCAATGGGTTAAAGCCTCCGCCTTCAGTTCAGGTCATGGTCTCGGGGTCCTGGGATGAAGCCCCTCGTCAGGCTCTCTGCTCGGCAGGGAGCCTGTGTCCCCCTCTTCCTCTGCCTGCCTCTCTGCCTACTTGTGATCTCTGTCAAATAAATAAATAAAATCTTTTAAAAAATAAGCAGACTTAGCATTTAGACAAGCAATACACACCCGCGCACACATGCACACGCATCTCTGAGGTGGTTTCAGGTAGAGGTCTAATTTTGCAATTGCCAAGGAGCTCCACGCGCGCATGCATCTAGACTGCGGACTTACAACCCAGCTTCCTCCACATCTGGTCCACAGACCCTGGGTCAGTGCAGAAATCTCAAATGCTGGAGTTGCGTTTTTAAACGAGGCTTCCAGCAGATTCACACACACAGTAAGGCGCATTGGGTAGCTCTCTCCGTTGATAGTTACTGAAGTCTCACACACCCGGCCTCTACCCACATTTCAGATCCTACCAGCTTCAGGCTCTGCATATAGCTTTTTCCTCTCCAACATCTGTTCAGAGACGAAGGACTTTAAAGTTCTCAGCTGAATTTAACAACAAAGTTTTAGGCGTTTGTTATGTGCCGGGTCTTGGGTGGGGACTTTCAAGACATCGTCCTGCACCTGAAGAGCCACTTTTCACCAAAAAATCTGCCCTCTGATTTGTGGGCCATATGCACAGATTCAAGAGAGGACATCGAGGCCCCCAAGTTTATTCGTCATTTATCCAACCTCCATTGCTTTAATCTCATCAACATCTCGATGAAGTCAGCCTCAGGGAATTACCTTTAATAATGGGGAGAGGGGAAAAAAATTAAAGTTTCAGTTCTACTCATGGGTCTTTCCTCCCCACAAACACCTCTTCTGCTGTTTTAGGAGGGAATCTTGGGACCGCAGAACAATCTTCACAAGATCCTCCCACGTAAGTACGAAGCTCAGACCTCATTAGAGGAACCCCAGCACTTACCATGCTTACCCTGGCCTTCCCTTGGGCCAATTTCTAGTCAACAGAAGCTTAACGATAAAATATCGGAGTCACAGGTAACGCACAGCTCTGACCGAAGCCCATCGGCCACCTCCCACCAGCTCTGAGGAGAAAGGTGCCAGTCAAGGATCAATGGGATAGACCAGACTAATATATTTGACAAGGACAGGGAGCCAGCTAGCCAAAGTCTCTCAATTTATTTTTAGATTAGGAAACTAAAACCGAGAGATGGGGACTTTCTGTGGGTCAGATGATCTGGGCCAGCCCAGACAGCAAGCCCCAGACTTCTAGCTGCTCCCTTCACTCCAAAACCAACAAACCACGAGGCTCAATAGGAGTATTTTCTACTTGTATGCAACTTAGTATTTTTGAAAGGCATGTTCACATGGATCTTCTCTTAAAGAAACACCTTCCCTTCTATAAGGCAGTGCTCCATGTACTAAGAATGAAAACCGGAAATAAACATACCTAGGGATTTGCCACAAGTCAGGAGTCGTCAGAATTGATGATAATTGAGCCTAGATTTTCAAAATGCCCAATCAGCTACAGCATTTAAACCAAATGCATAGAATTCCATAGAAGAAACACCCAAGGGGCACCTGGGTGGCTCAGTGGGTTAAGCCTTTGCCTTTGGCTCAGGTCATGATCCCAGGGTCTTGGGATTGAGCCCCATATGGGGCTCTCTGCTTAGCGAGGAGCCTGCTTCCCCCTCTCTCTCTGCCTGCCTCTGCCTACTTGTGATCTCTCTGTCAAATAAATAAATAGGGGGTGCCTGGGTGGCTCAGTGGGTTAAAGCCTCTGCCTTCGGCTCAGGTCATGATCCCAGGGTCTTGGGATTGAGCCCCATATGGGGCTCTCTGCTTAGCA
This sequence comes from Mellivora capensis, assembly GCA_004024625.1. Taxonomy (NCBI): domain Eukaryota; kingdom Metazoa; phylum Chordata; class Mammalia; order Carnivora; family Mustelidae; genus Mellivora; species Mellivora capensis. The sequence continues at coordinate 50,989 of PISX010005082.1, read as the reverse complement.
GGGAGCCTGCTTCCTTCCTCTCTCTGCCTGCCTCTCTGCCTACTTGTGATCCCTGTCAAATAAAATAAATAAAATCTTTAAAAAAAGAAGAAGAAGAAGAAACACCCAAATTATATGAACCTCATTTTTTAAAACACCTATTCTGGCAGAAATGCCATCGGGTGGCTAGCTGGGACATCCCAGAGCGCTGAGTTCATGATACTGACCGCTCTGGACAGTTTGCCGGTTATCTCCACATGTCAGTTACTCCCTGTGAAGGAGAACGGCACCAGTAAGGTGTTCTTGAGTTACAGAGAATTTGTCCCGTGGGATACCTCTCAAGGGCATGTCAGGTTAGTATGCAGCAAACTCAGCTCCTTCTGCAGTCAAATGCTCTACCACTGAGCTATCCCCCCTTCAGCTCCTTCTGAACAAGAACTTTCCACAAGGCATTTCAAATGATCCCCGCACGTTTGTGAGCACAAACTGTTTCTGTGTTGCAAATCGGTAGTGTCTCCATTGTTCCCCCAAGACAATGGTGAACACTGAGAACTTGCAGGCATAGCTCAGATTCAAACCTGGCTTTAGGAGACCCACAACTAGGTGTTCTGACCACAAGAGGACTCCTTTTATTTAAGCCAAATGGTTCTTTAACCAGGAGAGAAAAAAAAAACTTAAGAAGCCGTTCTACCCGATTTGCAGTCAAAACTAGGACTTAGCATCACAACAAGCTTAACAGATTCTGAAAGGTCTGAGCAAAGAATTTACAATGGGTACAGAAAGAGCAAAGCCCCAAATTTCTGAAACTTTGGAATTTAAAACTTTTAACTATTATTTTAAGTACAGCCATCGCTTTTACTGGATGTGTTTGTCACCCGTCAGCCTCTGGCTTCCAGACTGTAATTTTTCACCTGTCTCCACACACTTTCATCAAGTCTTTTATCCACCACTGTGACCACAGGCTTTTTCTTAGCTCAGGTTCCAAGCTGGGGAATTCTTGGCCAATGGCCCAGGTGCTTCTGCTCAACTCAACAGGTTTCCTTTTACTTCCCAACATCGACTTCCACAAAGAACTCTAGGATCCATGTGGTTTTCCTTAGAGAAATCACATCTGGGGTGTGTGCGCATGCATGTGCGTGCACACATGTGTGCACATGTCCGTTTTAATTCAACAGAGTATGTTAAAAGCTTAAACTTCCAAATTGCTTGCAAATTGAGGCCAGTTAAACATGCTTTACTTCTGGCACCCTGAAAACAATGTTTTCAAGAGATTTTAGCCTTGCCCTGACAAAATTATCCACAAACAGGCAGGGGCAGGGAAGAGGGCAAGTGGAAGAGATCACGGACCTGACAATTATTGCTCTATAAAGGACAGCATGGAAGGAAAGGTCCCCAACATGCTCCTCAGATCATTGAATATTTAGGCAATGGTTTAACGAAAAATTCTGCTCGCCATGAAGTGTTTTTTAAGCCTGACTTTTGGATTACGCATATCTTTTTGTTTTGATCATCAGGCATACGGAGCCAAGGGTAATTTCTTCAGGCGAGGAGAAATGCATATGAGTTTACTGGCTGAGGGTGTCCCCATCTGCCCTCTCCAAGAAAATGGGCCAAAGAGGACGGCTCCCCAAGTTTACCTCCCCCAAAGTATAGCTTGCCCAACACTCCTTTAACATCCTTTCCTTTCTCCCCCAGTTCCTGCTAGCTCAGGCCTTCAAACTCAATGGTTCTTATTAGACCTTGACAAGCTCCCTACAACGAATTCACATGCTCAATTCAGTTAATGGATCGATTAAGGTCTCCCCGAAATCCACTATTTGCCTCCACCCCGTAGAAGAGAACTGCCCCATCCACTTCCAACCTCCGTTCCAGGCCCTGAAACAAGAACACAACGGCTATTTATTTTTAATAAGGTAGGCAGGTGCGTATCTGTATGAAAAGTGGAGCTGTAAAAGTCACTGGGAAACAGTTTTGTTTCAAAGCACCTTTTCCATCAACAGCAATCAAGGTTTTATTTATTGAAGACCGTAGAAAACTTTCGGCTTCAGAAGGATTTTTCCTCTTTGAAAGTACTGCAGTTGCATCATGAATAAAATACATAAAAAGATCACCTGTGTGGGTCTCTAAAACGCTGGTTCTGTGATGGTTATCTTTAACACGAGAAATAAAAAAAATATAGAAATCGTTTTGTAATTGGGGATATGATGGCAATCGGTGGGGACGGTTTCAGGGACAGCTTTAGAGCTACCATGATCTTAATTATAAAGCCAAGTCAGAAAGTAGAGGAGTATCCCCCAGCCATGATACGGACACTAAACTAACATAAGAGGTCTCTCCGTATTTCTGACTGTTCAGAAAAGAGAACGGGTATTGGGGCACCTGGGTGGCTCAGTGGGTTAAAGCCTCTGCCTTCGGCTCGGGTCATGATCTCAGGGTCCTGGGATCAAGCCCCACATCGGGCTCTCTGCTCAGCGGGGAGCCTGCTTCTCCTTGTCTCTCTCTCTCTCTCTCTCTCTCTCGCCTACTTGTGATCCCTTTCTCTCTGTCAAATAAATAAAATCTTAAAAAAAAAAAAAAAGAGAACGGGTACCTATTTCAGAGGCTTTCTGTATATAAGCAAAAAGAGCAGAAATACTCTATTACTGTCAACACTCAATTCATAATGAAGAAAAACCATGGCTCGGAGAATGTTAAATGGTGCATAATAAATCATTTATGTTCGGTTTTGGCCATGGATCTTATACTTCTGCTTAAGTAAGTGTATGATAATCAAGGGGTATTAAACATTCATAAGTCTACTTTCTCAGTAGATATACACAGAATAAAATCAATTCTCTGTCAAGGCGAATCCTCTTCAGGAACTATTTATTGAATGTGTAAGATGACACGAGACTTACCCTAGGTACCACGGGGTATATGAAGAGTTAATCTACTGGGGAAGGTAAATAAGACAGTAACTGCAAGATGGGGCCAGAGTAAAATCAGAGAAGAGGTTAGTGGTGCAGAGCATGAACTTTCTGGTCAAATATATCTAAGATGGGCCATTTCCTCTGGTGAAATGAGGTGACGGGGGGCCATCAAGTGCTTTGTCTGGGGCTTGGGTCATCTCACACCCTCTCTTCCTTTTATCCTCTTCCTGTGTTAGGCTTTAAGTCGCCAGCAAAACTGGGAAACCTTTCTCCATCCTTCCTCATGCTCTTGCACGATGCGTGTTATACCGAGACTAATTATCCACTGTCTTGCTCAATACGTACCACAGATCCAACATGATGTTGAATTTGGGCACTTTCCCAAAAGTCTGCCCTCCGAATCCCAGTAGGTCCTCTCCTCCGAAAAGCTACAACTGTGCTATAAAGTCAAGAACACATTGTAGGAACATCAAGATAAGATAGACACTGCTACTAAAAGGAGACTCCTTTTCTTTCCTCCTAGGGTCTGGGATATAGTCGTTTCTTCTAGAGGAGGCTTTACAGATGGACCTTTGGGGTGTCATGCACGCATATGATGAAAGCCGCCACTTTGCAAACGTGTGAGGCGATGAGATCTTACATGCTTTGGTTCTGAGATAGTCTCCAACTGGGAAATTACTTCTGTAAAGGGTTCACTGAGTCACCCATACAAAAGAAAAATCACATCGATTGTTCTAAAATTAGAAGATTTGCAGAAGACCACGATGGAAATGAGAGAAAATCATTGCGTGGAAATGAGAGAAAAATCATTGCGTGAATACATTAACGCATGGCCAAGGAGCCGTGGAAAGCTCTGGATAAGGGAAAAACCGCCCCTCATCAGGTCATATTCAGGGGGAAGGCATCGAACCCTCCCTTCTTCCCTCCCACGTTCCTCACACTTCAGCTACACTTACCTCCTTCACTATTCTAGATCTTCCAATCTCTATGCCTCTGTTCTTTGCTCACATAGTTCCTGCTCTCCTGCAATGCCCCTCTCCTTATAGGGCCACTTGTACGAAATACATCCATTCTTTAAGATCACATTCAAATATTACCTCCTCAGTTCCTGTTCTGTGGCTCCAAACCACTTTGGTTTGACTTCTCTGGTGACATTTATCATGGTTTCTCTTCTTGATTATAGGTTGTTCCCTTGTCTGTTACTCCCATGAAATTAAAAGCCCGTCCTTAGCTTGTCCATTTTAGTCGCTCTCCCTGTGGCCAGCACAGTGCAGAGCACAAATACTTTGAGAAATTAAATGGGCTTTATTGGAAAAGTGCTTCTTCTTAATGAATTTACTTGTAACAAACACTATGCTTTCACTAAATAGACAATATGCCTCATTAAGTCATGACTTATTACTTATGGAATGTAAGGAGATCTCTTTGCATCCAGAAAGCTGGTTGTGTGGTTATTTACCAGGCATGAAAAACAATTCCAAAAGGGGCAAGCCATTGCTTCTTTTGTTCTGGGTTTGCACTATTATTAGTCAGTCATCGCTGCTTCTAAGATACACTCCATGCCACTGCATTGGCAACAGATTGCCCTGTGTGAAACACAAAAGTGGAGCAAAACAAAACACACCAAGGTAGTCCTGCAGGGGTTTTTTGCATGCCCTGGGCTACCTGGTGCTAGGTTTTGTAAGGTCTTTTACTCACAGTGAGCATATCTGCGGAAGCAAAATGAGTTTCTGCATGAGTGAAAGGACACAGTTGATGGAATCGTTGGGCATGTTTAGACGGTCTCCAATGTATCCGATCTCTAGAATCTCTAAGATCCCTAGTATGCTACCTTAAAACAAGACATGTCTGAAGAACCCACAAAACCGGCAAGGCACCACACTAGTTGGTGGGGATAGAAAAATACATAACCCCCTCAAGCAACAACCTGACCTTACCTATTGCACCCTGTGCACCAAGCCTCCGAGATGCCAGAGGTAAGACGTGGTCTCTACCCTAAGAGCCAGAGGATTGAGTGAAGGCATCAAACACAGCTGTAACAGATATGTATAGCAGAAATACTGGAAAGTTCAGGACAAAAGGGCAAAGGGACAGGAGAAAATGCCCAGGCTGAACAGCCCAGAGGCACTAAGCCAGGCTGAGAGTGGGGGAGGGGTGGCATTCCATGCGGGAAGCAGCCGCAGAAGCCAGAGCTCTCAACTCCTTCTAGAACACGGAAGTGGCTGACAGGAGAGGAGGAGGAGAAGACTCTGAATGCGAAGCCTCTGAAGCAAGGCTGTGGGAAAGGAGACCTCACACCCCTCCTGGGAACCAGATGCCACTGGGCTGTTGAATCGAGGACAGCACTGAGCGCTGCCTGACGCAGAGCACAGGCTCGGCAAACACTGGCGACCGCCGTTCCCCGGACGACGATGGGAAGGGAGGTGGATCCGATGGACTCGCTTTCTTAACGGAAGATAAAGTCTACACATCTGTAAACACTCCCAAAGCAGTGACCACCTTCCGTGAGAATGAACTGTTTGAAAAGCAGAACAGGGCTGGGTAGTGTCCATGCTCTTAGCTAAAAAAATAAAATTTAAAAAAAAATCTGATGTGCTTATCTCTAGAAAGAACTACAAAAGGATGAAGAAACGACCTCTTTTGGCCTCTGAAGTCTCAAGAGCCACAAAGGACGCTCTCAGCGGAATGGCTTGTTGGTATTTGGGCTCCAAGATGCAGTTACCGACACACGCAAAGACAAGTTTACACTCAGACCAGTCCTCTCCAGGAACATGCCCCGGACCCAGCTAAGCAGGCTTCAAAACCTCAAATCATGCAAATCACCTCCAAGAAATCATCACAGGTCATTAAGAGCTTGTTGAAACCTAAATCTGTGTCCTCCTTGCCTTCCTCCTTAGTCATCTGCCCAAGACAAAAGTAAAACAAAAACCAGACTTAAGTTCCTTCAATCAAAATAAAAAACCAAAAGAACACTATTCTACAAAACAAAAGCAAAAGGAAGAAGGAAACCAAACTCATTCTCTAAACCTCCCTTTGCCCTTCCCTGAGACTTCCGAGTACCGCTGTGGAATGGACAATCCGCCGACTCTGTGGTTTCTGAGAGATGGAATTCAGCCGAGTACAGGAAGAGCCAAGGAATTTCACTATCCAGTTCAGATTGCAAGAGCGGCTTTGAGATTTCCTGAAGTGGTGTGTAGGAAGGATGCCGTAAGCCCCATTTGTCCCTTAAGTCTGACCTGTTTGTAGCTCCTGACTACCCATGTGTCAAAGAGCTGGTCCTTCCAAGTCATCCCTCATGTCTCCTGCGGCCACAATGTTAACAAGCTCCTCGTCCACCTTGGGTCTTCTTCAATCCGTGCCCCCATCTCCCCACTTCTCAGAAGAGCTGAGGAAAAGGACCCATGACCAAGGCCATGCCTGCTAGCCACATGGCAGAGAACACAGTGTCAGGGTCCACAAGGAAATGGTGGGCATTTCTCTGATTAGCAACTAAGACTCCCATGGAGTCTTTCCCCACCAACCCCCCAAGGACTGAAAGGGAGTGCCAGTCAGTTAAGAGGGCAACCTCATTTGAGTCCCGAGTCCTAAGACCTCTCACAAGGGTGAAAGGTTCTCCTGGTCTGCAGAACTTCTCAGCTATGGAATCTTTTCCCTCCAACTTCAAATATTACAAAAAAGGTAAAATCCATTTAGGGTCTTGGGAACTAAGCCCAGCACCGTCCGAGTAGAAAAGTTATTCTGGAACAGCACAGAAGACACCATTTCAGTTGTTGACATGAAGGATTCCCAGCTCTCCATACATACTGTCCACACAGTATCACTGTCTTCAAGGATACCCTGGTCATCCCTACTGTAATCCCAATCTAGGGAAGGTTAGATTTAAGGGGTGAAAGCCAGAGCTAAACAAGAGACATTGAAACAACAAGCATGTTTTAGCAGGAGTTAAGCCGTGGCTACAACAAATAATTCCTTATTCCGGTTCTCTAAAATAATTGCAACAAGCTTGCTTAAAGTACTTTGAGTCTATGTGCAAGTTTATGCCTACTATAAATATTTCCATAATCCTTTTCTGTTCCCAACTCCTTGAGAGACTCCTTTAAAAATCTGAAATATTTTTGGTGCTGGCCTAGAATGATAAGTAGTCATTTGGGACACAATTGGCTGAGTTATCCCTCAACATTCTTCAACTCACCCCTTGCATAATTCACACGCACGTCCAATAGGTATTCTACTAAGTAATACCACCAAGTCTTCCTTTCAGAGGACAATGAACTCATGTTGTTAAAGCCCTCTAGAATTTCAGATCCACATGGCCAGGCTGGGATTCTTCTATAAATGAGATGAGGACTTAATCCTGTCAACTTTACAGCCCCTGAGAGGTTTAGGCCATTACATGGTGTGACCATTCCTAAGGAAGCGGGTAAACCAGTTTTCTGCGAATCAGATCCAGTTCTGAATACACTAAGAAACCATGATAATGCTTTTAGAATCTGCAAGTTTTTGAAATTAACAAGTTTACCATTTCTGATGAGTGAGCATAGGTTTTCAAAGAATAAAGGCAGGAACGTCCAAGCTGCTAGTGATGAAAGCTGGTGCCACTCAGATATTTCCTGAGAAACTCCTTGTTGAGGACCATTCGTGGGCTTCAGAACCTCTAAATTCATATTTTGAAATTCACTCGGCTCTTTCTCAATGCGTTTTGGGAAGGGGAAGTTTGTAGAAAAATCTTATACTAGATTTCCAGACAACAGTAATTTTTTTTTGTAATTTTTAAATTTTTTTATTAACATATAATGTATTATTAGCTCCAGGGGTACAGGTCTGTGAATCGCCAGGTTTACACACTTCACAGCACTCACCATAGCACATACCCTCCCCAGTGTCCATAACCCAACCACCCTCTCCCGACACCCCCCCCCCAGCAACCCTCAGTTTATTTTGTGAGATTAAGAGTCTCTTATGGTTTGTGTTCCTCCTGATCCCATCTTGTTTCATTTACTCTTTTCCTACACCCCCCAACCCCCCGTGTTGCATCTCCACTTCCTCATATCAGGGAGATCTTATGATAGTCAGACAACAGTTTTAAGGTGAGCTCGTCTAAGATAAAAAGGCCACCAACCTAAAAAGCGTCAGGATAATGAAGAGTGTGTTGAAAATCATAATGAACTCACAGGGACTTTGAGGCGCATTTCATTGGTCAGAGGTGAAACACTTCCTTAACAGAACTTCAGGACACTCTCATCCTAGTACCCTGGTCCAGTTTCTCACAATATATGCAATGATGGAAATCAAGCAGAAGATCAGGATTATTAATGTGAAAATATGAGGCTCTTTGTGGGAGTGGAGCTGTTTGGAATATATTCACCAAATGAGTCAGCCATGAGATCTTGAATTAATTCAAACAGAGCAAATGTGCCATCATCACTCAGCACAAGAAAAAATAAAATTGAAACCAGTAAAAAGGTGCTGGGACAGGTTTTGTATGCTGATGAATGAAGGAAAGAAAACACTGTCATCTCCACAAATCACTGAGCTTGCTCTTACACTGTAAGGAGCAAAGGAGTTGCTTCCGTTTCTCAACATGAGGTTAGCTTTAGGCTTGGATGTTTCAGAGAGGAATCGGACTAATGGTTCACCATCCATTCATTACTACATGCAAAAAAGATCTGGGATATTGCAAGGCCATACTTATTTAAAAAAAAATAGATCTATCTATCTAAACTGGATATTTCATTACACAATAGGTGAAGTTTCATTATACAAATAGTGCATTGCGCAATTCTTCTTCAAAGGAACCACAAAAAATTAGGGAAAATGAAGAAAAAAGTCATCGCCAGCTCATCATGTGTCACCATCACCTTACAGGTTTACCCCCAGATTTTGTTGATATTCACGCTGTCATGAGTGACTAAAAATTTCAAGTGGCAGAGTCTATTTTTAGGAGCACTTTCCCAAATTCATTGTAAGCAGTGACTTGAAAATTTATCAACGACTCGTATAAACAGCCTGAATGACTGAGTCACTTCCCCCCAGAACTGGACATCAAGGAGGGTCCCACTTTGCTATTGTAAGTAAATGGGCAAGTGTATTGTCCCAAACTCTTCCATACTTAAGACTCCCCAAGGCTGGACTCTCGGAAGCTGACTCAGGCAATGAGAGGACTCAAAATGATCAGGACGGCCATGGTAATGGTGATGGCAACATTTAAGAGAATCAAGTTCAGAGACGGCTATAACCAACAGCCAGGACCCTACCACCAGACTCCAGCTGAATGGGAGGAATTCAAGAACCGGCAGGAGAAGGTACATGGGCAATTCCGCCCCCACCAGACAGGAAGCTGCCAACTCTTACCTCAAAAATCCCAGAATCGTACTGGTTCAGCAGGCAGCATTTCACCACCTCTCCCTTCATCAGCACCTGCTGCAGGGTTTGAAAGGATCCGGGTTGGCCGCCTGCTTATGACTGAAGCAGCGGGATCTCAGCGTTAACGAAGCCCCCCTTGCATGTAAACTGAAGACATTGGGGGGGGGGGCAGGGGGGACAGAAGTATTCAATGAGAAAATTCAACCTCTAAGGAATTGAAGACATTGTGGTTCGGCAAGTATCATGATATGTGATTATGTCCAATTAATCAATCTTTCAGAAAATACCCCATGCCAAAAAAAAAGGGTATTCTAATTTTCACTGTTTTCTCTCCCTCTGGCAATGAGGGTCATAATGGGTTGTTAAAATGTAAGCTCGTATGAGAAAGCAAGCCTCCCATTGCTAAGATGCTGAAAAGTGGAGATATGTAATCAGCAAGGACAATAAAAATTATGTTTCTCCCCTGACTACACTAGAAGATAAAGTATCATGAAAAAGCAAAAGGATAAATGAAGCTTTTTGTTTAGTCATCCTTTTGCAGGAGAAAATAAGTACTTAATGTGCAAGGCAATATCTTTTAATAGCTATGGGACATGTTACTAGTATCCTACAGCTTCTCAGCTGGAGAAATAGGATTAGTGGCCTAAGAGAGCTTAAACTGATTAGTCCAGTGGGCAGTCCTAGGGCAAATAAGCAGGAAAAAGGAATAGCCCAGTCTTCTGGGTCGTGCAGAGGAATAAAAAAATGGTGTGCTCCAAGGATGGGCTAAGACTTCAGGCTTCAACTTACTCCAAGAGGGGTTTTAACCTACACTTTCAAAAGAGGCTCCAAATGACAGAGGTCAGACTCAGATGGGCTGGGACACCATTTGTATCATACCAAAGCAGTTTCAGAATGGCCACTGTGCATCAATGAATACTTACTCAGCTCAGAGTGTCTATGAAGCAACTATCCCCAGGCACAGGGTACGCAGTGAGGGACAGAGAACCCAGAGCCTGCACACAGGAAAGAGAGCTAACTCTTCTGCCTAACAAGAACTCTAAATGGGGAAAGAAAAAAAAAAAAGATTGTTTCTCAAATCTGAGTCTGGGTTTGATGGGTTGGAAGTCATCTTCTAGATCAGTTTAGTTGAACTTCACTTGGAGGAAAGCAACACAAAAAAACCATTATGAAACCCAGAGCACACTATGTGTGCTAACTGAAGGACACAAATTTTTAGTAAGAGGTAGTTTTAAGGCTTTTCAATCATAGCCAAGAGCTCTTCCCATAAAACAGATGAAACACACTGCAAAGAATCTGACACTTAACACATGAAAAATTTTCAAGATGGAATAGAAGACATGTTCATTGGTAATCCTAGCAAAGTAGCACAGAACCTATCTCTAATTTGATGTTCTAACTCATGACAATGGGAAAGCAGTGCATTAACAAAAAGAAAGAAAGAAAGAAAAAGAGAAGAAGAAGAAGAAGAAAAAAAAAAAAAAAGTCCCAGCAATCAAGGATGCCACAGGCCTAATGGGAGATCCTAGCTAGCACCTGGTTCAAGATTCTAGAAACAGTCCACCAGGGTGGCCACAAAACTCAGAACAAGCCACAGGAACCAGACACAACTTCAAGTCTCCTTTATTTCCCAGTATTTTCCACACTGTTTCTACAGGGGAATTCCTCGGTGCTTTCAGAACAAAGAAGTTAGAAGGGAAAGTAAACTCCCTTTCTGCACTGAATGACCCAATTACACTCGTTGCGTAAAAGACAGGACACTAGTCATGAAATCCAGCAGGGAGCCCGAGCAGGAGGTTACCAGGAGCAATTATAAAGATTAAAATAAAGATTATGATCATAGTGAGCCATCAGAAATGGCTAAGCTTCACCAAAACGTGCAGAAAGACCCGCTTGTGCTGTACTTAATGGAAAGGATTTCAAATGTTAAATCCAGGACTTATCCCTTTAACCAGGGGGCCTTACTAGTTTAACGCAATCCTATCTACCCAGATGTCTGATAGATTTCTCGAGAGCAGGGCATAAAAATAAAAACAAAACGATCTTCACAGCAGCCAGGTAAGGATAAAGCTGACTGACAATCAACAATCATCTCTGACAAACTGTAATGTCTCCCATATTTTTTTAAAAAGATTTTATTTATTTATTTGACAGAGAGAGAGCTCACAAGTAGGCGGAGAGGCAGGCAGTGAGAGAGAAAGAAGCAGGCTCCCTGCTGAGCAGAGAGCGGGATGCGGGGCTCGATCCCAGGACCCTGGGATCACGACCTGAGCCGAAGGCGGAGGCTTTAACCCGCTGAGCCACCCAGGCACCCCTGATGTCTCGCATATTAAAAACAGATTACTGGAGGATCCTAAGAATATTTTTTTTTTAAGAGCATGCAGTGGGAGAGGGGCCCAGGGGGAGAGAGAATCCTCAAGCTGACTCCCCACTGAGTGCAGAGCCTGAGATCATAACCTGAGCCAAAACCAAGAGTCTGATGTTTAACACACCGAACCACCCAGGTGCCCCCCCGGAACTATTTCTGAAGTATCAAGTATTATATTATGTATATAAATATGTATATAATATGTATATATTGTATATATGTATATGTATATACAATATGAATATAACATGTATATAAAATACGACTATTTTATCTCAGAAAATTTAAGGACATCCCTCATGAACCTTTCTCTACCACTTCCTTCCTCCCCAAACCCCACAGCTTAAAAAACACTCCAAAACCCTCTTCTCTTTCCTGACATTCTCTCCGTTCCATTTTCTCTCAAGTTGTGCATGGATAGCCCACCACTTTGGCAGAATTACTACTTCCACAGCCTGGGGCGGAGATGCCCGGGCTGTCTGCCTGACTCTGGTCCAGCTCTGAGAATTCCATCTCATGCACAAGCACAGGCCTCAGGAAGGTGCCGAGTCCCCCCAGAAGAAACCATGGGAGGTAACTGGTAATAAAGGAAGGGAGGTGTTGTCAGTCCCCGTAGCTTGTTAGCTTGCTCTGAGTTTCGTAGCCCTGGGTAAGGCACTTTCGAGAATCTTGAGACAGCTCCCAGAAGGTGGTGTCCCTTCAGGCCTCTAAGCTAGGTTGGTTCCCTAGGCTCCTTCTGAGTGGAATCCAGAATTTGCTGGATTTTGCTGGCTCAAGATCTCTCAGGCATTTCATCTAAAACCAGTGTCTGTCAGCATTTGGACTTGGGCGCATGTACACTCAGGACCTGATGTAGCCTTCTGAGAGCCTGCAAGCCGGGAAGTGGAGGCAGTCCCGTCGCTACCCTACGAATGCAGCCAGTCCCGGGAGGGAGTGGAAGGCGGCCCGAGCAGGTGGAGGCCTCCCGGGGCTCCTGGTTCTGAGACCCTCCCAGCCCCTGTGCGCTGCCTCAGGGAAAACCTGCTTTGGGGCTTAAGCTGGCGTGAAGAGGCATTTTTTTTTTTTTAATTTGTAGCCAAGAAGACAGTCATGTTTAACTATTAAAAACATCTAATAATTTATAACCCCAGAATAGCTTAGAAGACGACTTCTTTAGCAGCATATAGTAAGACATGATGGTTTCCAATTTCAAAACATTTTATAGTTCCCCCAGCCCTTTCGAAAGCAAACACGCAGAAGAGGACATTTAAGTATTAATAGAGTCACTCTCATAAGTGATGAGCCATTAAAATCTGAGGATCCTCGGCAAGGGGTTTTCCTTTCAAACCTTCAAATTCAGAAGGTCTCAGACTTACGATCCATGCCAAAGGAACGGATACCTCGAGGGCAAAGCTCCTTCAGGCCAGGAAGCAGGGGGCACTGACCTGGGCCGGAGCCGAGCTCCCGGCCACCCCCACCCCTGCCTGTCTGCTGGCAAGCATCTCTCCCCAGCGTGAGAGGGACATGAAAGGAGAACTGTGCGGATACTCCGTGGTTTATCATGGCCAGTCAACCTAGCCATTCAGCAGTCCCTGCCTCTCTACCCCCACGCCACGTCCCAGGCTCAGTACTACGTAGGGCCGAGGACAGGGGTGATAGGGACAGACTGTCCACTCCGCTCCTTGCCAACACTTAGACTTTAGTGAGAGCGCAAATGGACACACAGTTACAGTGTGCTCCCGTCTCTGATCAGGTGAGCAGAGAAAAGCCTGGTCTGCTGTAGGAAGCAGTCAGCTCCCCACACTGGGCAGGAGGAAAGAAAACCTGATGGGCCTCGGCACTCTCCACACTTCCTCAAGGGATGCTCACTTCAGGGACTTCAGGGACTCTCCAGGAACTGGGCCCCAACACAAACGCCCAGGCTTCTAACCGTAAAAAACAACAATTTTAAATATTTTCACTTCCTTTCCTTTTTCTGTGGAGGAAGTTCCTGCAATCAATCCCTCCCCTGCCTCAGTGGTCCACGCACATGCACCTGCAGGAGCCCAGGCGGGCGGGGCCGACCATTCCAGGGGCCGCCCCTCCCAAGCCCACCCGTTCAGAACAGAGATGCACGCTGCCTGCCTCCTGGGGATCCAGGCTTTTTTACCCCAGGACCACGGACAACTGGTGAGAAGCCTGTTCTTTCTGAAGGGGCACAGGGGCAGACGGCCATCACCCCAAGTTCATCCCCTCATCTGTAACCGGGCTGAGCTGTAAGCAGACTCCCGCAAGGCCACAGGTCCGAGGACAGTGGCCAGAGCTTTAGTTACAATATCTCTTTCCACTGCCCATCACGTGCTCATCCTCTCCCTCTCTTTCCCCGACAGCCATTGACCAGCTCCTAGGGCGGATTCTGTTTTTTAACCTCTGTAACTAAAGAACCCGATAGGGCCATGTGATAAAGGACCAGTGGCCTAAAAACCCCTAAGTTTCCAGTTCCAGCAGCCGTGGCTCACTTTTCATGTTTCACACACAGAAAGACATGAACAAAGGCCCTAAAAATAAGAGACACGGGAAGCAGCCAAAGAGCTTTCATCTTTGAGTCAGAGCCTAACACTCGATCGTTAGCAGTTTGGGGATGCAGGGCCAAGTGTTTTCCTGCCGGAGGAATGATTTAGTGTTGGTGCGCAGTCAGCAGCTTGGAGAAGGGACAAGAACACAGGAGCTGGGCAAGCAGGGGGCCCCAGAAAACCCTCTCTGCCCTGCCAACATCCACCACACAGGCAAACCCTTCATCGTCCAATTGTGGGCAAGGGAGGATTCATTTCTTCTACCTATCAGGCTGGGAGAGAAAGTAAAAGCAGAAGACGACAACCCAAAGGATGGGACAAGTTACCTGCAAACCTCTGTAGGGCCCTCTACTCCCAGACAGGTTTTTGGGGCAGAGTTTCACATAGCTAACTGGTTTTCTACCCCACCCCCCGCCCCCGCCTCAAGGAGCCTGCCACGCCACCAAATGCTGCTGCATATTCAGGCTCACGGGAGAGCAGCAGAAACCCAGACACTGCAGGAATTTTCACTTGTTAAAAATAAAAGTCTCAAGAGAAAAATCGTACGGTTAAAAACTTTAAACGAGAGGCAAAAATAAGATATTTGTTCGAAACCTGCTACCAGAGGCAGGCTGTAACTTAGCGGAGGACTGGCCGCTAGGAGGGACAGAGGACTCTCAAATTACACACAAGAAGAGGGTCAGCTCCTGTCCACTCTACGGATGCTCCTTAGGGAAACCAACCTCAGCTTTTCCCATTTTGTTCGGTGCCTGGTATCATTTGAACAACTCCACGAGGAACTTATTGACGCTCTGAAAGTCACATTACCAAGGAGAAAGGCTTTATGAAAATGCTCAACCCGACCCTAGATACATTCTCAGTTAAATGCTACATTAAAAACCTATTTTGGAGACCTGTAATTTTTAACTGAACAGTTTCACTGCCTTTCAACTAAGCTGCTGACTAAAGCGGGGAGTAATTTTACAACTCCATTATCCACATGTGGATGATTCATTTGTTGGATTACCCTAACTTCAGGCCGCCTACACCCCTGAGCTCTGTGGTCCAACCTGCCCCTGGATCCTGGGCCAACTGCCTGCTGCTTGAGGCTCAAAGCATGCAAGTGGATTTTCATGTAAATAGTAGCAAAATAGGACCATGATGTTGAATGCCTTGAGTGCATTTCTGCAAGAGAAACATAAACGGGGGGTTGTGCATGGTTTTGGACAACTGGTACCACAACTTCAATTCATTAAGTATGAATTTGAATGTGGTCTTCCCAGACTCTTAGAAGTGGGCTTCAAAGTATCCAGGACCTCCACGGGTCAAGCAGCATCAGAACTATTATTCTGATGCTACTAAATCATTTGCCTTCCTCACAGTGTTGAAGTCTGCCCTGATGGTGCAGAAGCAAGAGTGGGAACACCACTGGGGCCTCAGCATGAATCAGGGGAGTAGCACCATATTGTGCTAACAGGTACTATGTTCATCCCACA
Source organism: Mellivora capensis (assembly GCA_004024625.1). Classification (NCBI taxonomy): domain Eukaryota; kingdom Metazoa; phylum Chordata; class Mammalia; order Carnivora; family Mustelidae; genus Mellivora; species Mellivora capensis. The sequence continues at coordinate 35,364 of PISX010005082.1, read as the reverse complement.
TGAAATCCCAGGAGATAGATATATTTTTAACGCCAGTTTCATGTTTAAGAATGTCCCAAAGCTTTAAAAATTCTACGTTGATATTCTAATTTGACCTATAAAGCACCATGGCTGTCCTCAGGACAGTTGACGTGTCTGCCCTTAACATGAGACGCCATCTTTACTTGAAAGAGCAGCCATCAAACTGTGCTTATTCAAGACTTGGGTATTTGGCAGAGACTTTCTTGAAAATGAAGTGAACCTGTCACTTCATGGAAAATAACTGAGTATTTATTGGCAATGATAAAAGTCAAGTTTCAAGTGGAAAAAAAAAAAGATCTTAGAAAACGTGTGTCTTCCATGAGCTTGACAGCTTCCTGATAAAGGTGTTTATGAGATTGATGATCTTAGTTCTTTTTTGATGTTTCATAATGAAATGTACAAATGCTTAGAAGACCTGCAGGACGAAATAAAATAGTATTTTTCAAACTACTGAAGAATAAGGTCATGCAAGACTTTACAAGAGCGATTCAGTATTTGAGACAGACCAACGGGCACAGATATGGTCTCATCATCTTTTCTACTAATCTTTAAGAAACCCCCTTGCCAACTATCACTATTAAAAAATGTCTCCAACTATTTGAAGAGCATGTTAAAATACTCTTCCTTTTTCCAATTTCATATATTGGACCTAGAATTTGGCCAAACCAACATCAACATCTCGTAACAGATTGAAAGCAGAGCACAAGAGTCCAATGGCATTTCATCAAGTCAGATATTATAGAAATTTCCAATACATGAAATATCACCTTTTTTTGATTTGGAAAATGTAACCCCTTTTCATAGAATTATGTGACTGGTGTTAACATGCAGGGAGTTTGTTATTTTTTCATCTTTGATGTTTTTAATTTCTAATATGGTAGATAGTGGTAGATAAAAATCTATGCAAACAAAAGGTCTTTGGCGTCCCCAATTTTTTTTTTTAGTAGCAAGGGGCCCTGAGACCTTAAAGTTTTAAAAACCATATGGCCCCACATATACGCGATGAATCACTAAAATTCTACACCTGCAACTATATTACACTCTTATCTGGAATTTTAAAACTAGGGGAAAAGAAAAACCCACACAGCCCCTTGTACAGCAATCGCATCTAGATAACACTACTGGGGGCGGCTGGGGGGGCTCTGTCAGTTAAGTGGCTGCCTTTGGCTCAGGTTATGATCCCAGGATCCTGGGATCAAGCCCCACATCAGGCTCCCTGCTCAGCGAAGAGCCTGTTTCTCCCTCTCCCTGCCTCTGCCTACTTGTGTTCTGTCAAATAAAAAAATAAAAAATAAATCTAAAAATAAACTAGCAACAGAAACAAAACACTGAACTTTATATTTAAAAAATTGTTAATGCTATGTGTTTCTAACTACAATACAAAGCATCTTTTAATATTTAATTAAAAGAACCACAGGTTTAATATAATTTACATTTAAGAATTCAAAATGTCCTTTACTTAGTATTTCCAAATAAAGGTGACTTCTGGTGTTGTAGGACACATACCTATTTCTAATAATCTTGGCTTTTCCAATACACTTCGTTGTTATCTCTTAGAGTCTATAGTTAATACTAAAACCAATCCAACATCTTTATCTTTTACTGGCATTTAATTATCAACTCACAATTCTGTCACTGAGTACCTTCTAGATGATGCTAGAAGTATAGGGAGGCACCTGAGCTCATGAAGTTTATATCCCAGTGGCATTTATCCACCTACCTACTTCCGCATTCATTCAATAAAATTAAAAAACCATCTGTTATATACTTGACCACGCCTCAGAATCACAATATTAATCTACCTAATTGCACTTATCAGGGCTATGAATTCCTTTCTCCAGCGTTCCCAATTTTTGCTCATTTCCAAATTCCTTTGGAATTGAGAGTTTCTTCATCCTACATTTGAAGGCTATTGCTATGTTCATTTTTCCTGTCCACAATTTCATGAAAAAAATAAATTTCATGGTAAGAGATTTGCCAATAATCAGAAGGACTATGGTATACTCATCAACACTCTAACACTTCCTTTTTTTTTCCCATGAGAAAGAAGTGGTCCCCTGCCCGGAGTTCAGGGAATGCCAGCCTCTAATACTGGATGGGGGGGGGGGGCGCCTAGAGTCTACTTCTTAGGGCTAAAAGAAATGGAGGCTGCCATTGACAGGATGATCCCAAACTGTCTGGATTTCCTTATAAAACCAACCAGGCAAGTGAAGACATATATAAACACAACTCTGAAAGTCATTAAAGCAAGATTCCAGAGGAAACTGAAAGATAATTGTCCATTAGTTACACGGGCTGCACATAAATGACTGCTTTAGAAAGTCAACTTCCTAACAAGGGTTTTAAATTCAATCACAACTTAAAAAAAAAAAATCATCAGCACCATGTACAATAAAAACTGGCTAGAAACTGGCTTGGGAGTAAAGGATGGCCATGCAGAAATAAATCTCAAGTCTGAATCTGAATGATTTTTTTTTAAGATTTTATTTATTTATTTGACAGACAGAGATCACAAGTAGGCAGAGAGGCAGGCAGAGAAAAAGGGGGAGAGAAAGGGGGAGGCAGGCTCCCCGCCGAGCAGGGAGCCTGATGTGGGGCTCGATTCCAGGACCCTGAGATCATGACCTGAGCTGCAGGCAGAGGCTTTAACCCACTGAGCCACCCAGGCGCCCCCTGAATCTGAATAATTTTGCTACTGCCAGAGCAAGATAGGGTATATAAAACTCTGAAGAAAATCCGGCTGCAGAGGATAAAAATGGGCATTTTGTTTACCAGATACAGGAAGCAAATTTAAAGGTGGTAGTAATCTTTTCTTCTGGGTATTATGTAAAAGACTTGATTAGACCCCATTCATTCATTCATTCCTTCGGTAAAGCTTGGACTGCAAAGCACCAGGTAAGATATGAAGACCAAGCATCACTTTCGTTAACCTACAGGATGTGTTGATACAGTGGACAGCAGTGCGACTCGAGAGTCAACCAGACTGGATTCAAACCCAAGTTGTGCCACTTGCTTGATGCAATTCAATTCCATTTCCTTAGTTTTCAAAGTCTCAATTTTCTTACCTGTAAAACAGGAATCTCAACATTCATTTCACAGGGTATAATTATGGAAGTTACAGGGCATAAGGCTAAGCTAAATGACTGCTGGGTTTTTTTTCCCAAAAGGCCAAGCAGTATACGCAAATATATAAATAAGGCAAAAAATAACACAAGCATAGTATTTGCGAAAGGAATGGAGATCACTTTGGTCTTAGGTGGCCAGGGAAGAGGTAAAAAAAAAAAAGGGCAGGGGGCCTTAGGAACAGTTCAAACTCCCCGCTAATGAAGCTGAGTAGATTTCCATTCATCGATAACGTTCTTGTGCTTCATCAGTCCGTTGCAAGTGTTTGCTAAACAGTTACTGTAATTAAACATACTCAGTGGATCTTAACCTTTGAGTCCTGGTTCTCTCTGAGGGTCTCATGAAAGACATGGATGGACCCACTCACCAGAAATTGTTGTTGGCTTTTTTTAAAGGAGCAATGAGCCCCAAGAAGCCCACTCACGGGCTCTGGCAGAAGACATACAATGCTAGACATCATGATACTATTGATTTTGAAATGAAGCCCAAGGTCACCCAGTTCAGCCTCATGAATCAGACAAATACCAGTTTCCTCTTCCATCACATCTTATCTTGGCAAATGGCACCACCGTCCGCCCCTGTTGTGCAAGCTCAGAACCCACCAAGACGCTCCTTCCCCTTCACTCCCCTTCTACGAAGTTGCCCATTTCTCAAGTATGAACTCTTATTTCCACCTTCGTCTGCCCTAATCACCATCACTCCTCAGCAGGATTGCTTCAGCAGCATTGTAAGTGGTCAACTCACGTTCAATTCTGCTCTCCCTCCAACCTGGACTATGCACAACAGGCTGAGTGACCTTCTAAAAACAATCATCCACCTTCCCCGACCCCACCCCACCCCCAGCTCTTAATAGCTTTCCATGAAAACAATGGAAACTTTCATCAAAAGGAAGCTATGCCATTCTGTGACTGTAACAAGGAACAGTAGGACCCCAGAATGCATAAGGGGGGGAGAAACAAAGTGATGTGGAAGAAATTAAGCATGGCAAAGAGAAGAGAAGGAGTATCAAAAATATCAAGAGCCCCATGCATATTCTTAGTTTCTTAGGAAACTCCAGTCTATATGTATAATACAACCAGTGTTCGGTATGATAAACGTTCCCTCTCCCCCCTCCTCTAGTTTTAGAAATTAAGAGTACAAAGAAAAACCATTCATATCCCTAACACCCAAAATTATCTACTTTTAACATCTAGGCATATTTTCATCCTTTTTTTTTAATGAAGTATTTTAAAGATTTTATGCGATGCAGAATAGAAAGACAAATACAAAAATAAATCAACACAGACATCTACAAAAATATCAGCATCAGCAAGAAGTCATTCTAGGCATCTTTGTATGTACGTGGATGGCTGGACTGATGCAGGCAATCGCATGCTAAAACTTCCTCTCATTTTCCTTCTCTCTGCTTGGAGATTTTTCTTCAGTTACATTATTTTCTACAGGATCTAGGCGTATAACTTGCACATTCTGTTCTGCTCCCATAATTCCCTGAAGTCGTTTGGCATTAGTTCTACCTACACTTCAAGTAGTTCATATGCTCACCCTGCATCCCACATTGTCTCCATTTCTGAGAGAGTTTTGATTCAGCTTTTAGTGGATGGATCTCAGCACTTTTTAAAAATAGAACCACATCTGATTTGGTCACTGGTGCACCCTTAATGTCTGTGTATAGTAGTTGCTGCAGAAACATTCACTGACTGGTGGAATTTAACTGCAGAACAGTATGAAAAATGGTTTAATCTCTTAAACTACATATACTGTATGTGCAGCCCACAGAAGGTAATCCAACATCTTGAGTTCCTTGTACAAGAGCTGTAAGAAAGTAATTCACTGGAAGTCACAATCTTACAAGGTGCCTTAAGACTTTTCTTAGTCAATTGTAATAATCTGCAAGGCAGCTTAAGAATATATAAATGCTTAGGGAAAAATGCCAAAATTATGTTTATTCACATAAAGGGCAAACCAACTTTATTCAGGTCAAGTTCAATTTCAGATTCCACGTTGCTATTACACTGTGCTAGGATCATACTGGCATGGTCAAGTATCTAGTTAATTATTTGCGACTGATTACCATTTATAACTCATCAGAACAGTTCCTAACTTGACTACTTTTCATAAACTCAAAACTCTAAGATTGTTTATAAAGTGCTTTTACCCTTCAACAAACTTTTTCAAGGTGAGACTTTCAGAATTAGCTAGTCTTCACAGTCCAAGAATCACAATGAACAAAATGCCTAATTTGTACCTTTAATAGGAGAGGTCCTAACAAAGATTTTAAGTATTTTCAGATTACTGACCACCTAGTAGAATCTGCACCTTAGAGATTAAGTGCAAATTTTTAAAATGTGACCATGAGGTGCTAGAATGAAATGAAATTTGAAGGGCTTACTTAATATTTACAATCTACAGCCAGTAAGCAGTACTATAAGTGAAAGAAATGGTAAGGCTTGCCCTATCCCAAAACTTCTGTATCAAAGAGCAGGAAGCCAGCAGCCTTCTAGACAGAGGTCTGGGACCAGGAAAAAAAGAGAGAGAGAGAGAAAAGAGAAGAAAAAAAGATTCGGCAGGGCATTACGAGGGCTTTAAGGCTTCCCAAAGAAAGTAAGGAATTACAAAAAAATCTATGCAAGTGATTTTTCAGATCTGTAATAGCATATCTATCCTTCCTACTGGCATAAAGGTATAAGAACTCAACTGCCCTACCCTCCTGATTCCTACATAACCAGCCTGGGACTCCCCTGACTTCTGGCACTGGCCCTTTAAGCAGGAACTCACTGTTGACAGGGCCCCAGAGGGCTGCGACTAGGCTCTCCTACCTTCTCAACTGCCCAAGAAGTTTAGAATGATTGGTTCTGGCCTAACCGTGCTAACAGTTGCTCTCCCGATGGTTAGCATAAATGACTTCTACATGAAAGATTTGAGATACTCAAATTCAGATAGGCTTTGCTTGCTCAAAACAGACAGCAGCACCCAATTAGGACATTTTTCTTTGCTCTCCACTGAATGTTTTAAATATCCTAATGTTTATGCTCTGATTTCCCCACCCCCACCCCCCAGACATAGTTTATACTCCCTCGCCTTAAAGAAACTAAGAAGCCATGGTTACACTCAGGCCAAATTCATATTTTGGAACAACATCGTGTTTGCATAGCAGAAGCACCAAGCCTCTACTGACCTGTTCCAGAGCTTCTGGAACATTCACAACCTAAGCCCAACCGTGGCCTTATTCTGACAAACTACATCTGGCAGCACTGATACTAGGATTCCCCAGTCCCCTACCGAAGGCCAATTCACCCACCCCAAAGCAGTTTCCCCAAGGCCGTGGTAATTGTTTTCCATTACTGAGATTACCTTCAAGCAAAAATCCATTACTTTTGCCTGAGCAACTGTCTGAAAACATTTTATGGCAGATAGCTTGTTTGTAAGGCTTAAATGTTTTGTATCTGTTCCCAAAGAGTTTAATGCAATACATAAACAAGATGAAGGTATGTTTAACACAGAACTAATCCACACTATTTTGACCCCAAAGCAGTCCTTAGAGTTAAGCCTGGAATCAATAAAGGGCACAAATGTTAAGGCTTACACTTTTAGCTCATGGAATAAGAGTTATCATTCAGACCTTCCCCTTTCACCTCTATTATATAATTTTATAAAAAGCATTTGAAAATCTGATCAAGCATGCATATCCTAACTGGCAGATTCCAAGATGAGCTCTAAGTACTAGGTTACTTTGTTGTTGGGTTGGGGGGAGGTGGGGGGGGGGGAACTAGTTTGAGGACCTAAGATGACATCAGACTATTTCCATAAAACATTTTTGTCCTTTTTGGTGGCCTTCAGAGGCAAGCTGCCACTCTTTGCTTGGCAACTGGAAGAAATCAGATAGGGTTTGGGGTTAATGCAGCAAAAGGAAACAGCTTCTATTTAAAGATCTTTGGGGGAGGGGGGTATAGGGAGTCAAGGAAAAATAAGATTCTGGAGTTTACAGTTCTTTAAATGTACTCCAGAACAGCTGTTCTATTTCTAAGTTCCCCTCAAGTAGTAATGACAAAACAATATTAGGTAGCTAAAATGAAGAGAATAGAAATAGAACTTCCTTTACAAAAATGGTTTTTCAGTAACTCTAGGAAAACGGTAGAAGTCATGGAAGACTTTCTTAGCATAAGCTAAAATTAAGTTAGCTTCAAAGTGGGTTTAAAAAAAAAAAAAGTCATCCTTGAGTTAATGAGAGGATCTTAGGCCAAGTGGAAGCTTAAGAAATTCGGGTTTTCCAATAGAATCCGCATTCCTCTTGAGCCTCTGTTCTCAGGAGGCTTAAATTTTAAAAGAATGGTTTAAATACTAGGACAAACAAGCAGTGGGACTACACTGAGGCAGTGATGTAGGAAGTACATACTGGAAACTTTGTAACACTCCGGAAGGTTCGAACTCCAGATAAAGTGTTGCAAGTCAGCTTCAAAATCCAGCCATCCCCTATCCCTCTGTTCATACTGTAACAGTAACTGTTTAATGTGTCTACCTAGTCCATTCCTTTTAGCACAGACTCAATGATCTACCCCATAACCTACCTCATTCCCCCTCCAACACCCCCACACACACACTTTTCAGTAAATATGTAAGGAATGCCAAGAAGATGGATCAAAGCTTCTTTAGCTCTGCAGCAGTTAGCATTTTGTAAAGATAAAACTAAAACAGGACAAGTGAGCCTGGGATGGTGGCGATAAGCACTGTCCTCCTATTACCTTGAGGTCAGGCAACATTTCCACATGGAGTAATACACCCGCTGGGGGAATTTTATTGCTATCTACAACAAACTACTTATTGCGAATAGATTTTGTCAGTGTCTGAGAATCAGCTGTATGAAACCTCTGCCAAGAAGAGCCAATTAAAATTGCAAAAACATCTTATTTGTTGGTTAGAGTCCATTCCACAAAGTGTTCCCCCCCTCCCTTTCTTCCCTCTGTAACCTCCCACAATGCTATCAAAGCCTGGATACAGCTGCAGAATCTTTGTTCATTTATATTTTAAAAATTTCGTCTATTAACACAGCTTTGAATAACCCCCAAGCCCCATATGTTTCAAATGAGCATACGGGGGGGGGGGGGGGGGGGGGGGGGGCGGGGAGGCGCGGCAGGGAATGTTATGTGGTCCTCAGCATACCAAATTTGCTTAGTGAGCAGTTGCATAATGAAAACAATCCTAGAAGTCAGGAAAAACCAATACAAGGAAAATCTACAGCCCTAGCAGATGTTCCCAGTGCCAGCCTTCGCTCATCATCTCCTCTCCACAATTTAGTAAAGCAACATTAGGTGCTTATGCTAATAGAGCACGGTTCGCAACCAAAGTGGGGTTTTTGCACGGTAAGTCAAAACAGCCCATTGTGAAAATTGGACTGAAGTCTTCCATTTAGTGCCAGGCAGAAATGCAAAGGGACAAGTTTGGTCAGAGACCAGAGAAAGCCAGTGCTTTCTGGTGATTGCAACAGAGTCTCGGCAGCCTCACGGAGCATGCCAATGCTGACAGCTCCCTGAACAGAAGAAAAGAAGTGTGAGGCCAGGTTAAAAACAATACCCAAGGGGATCTGGGATTTTCTGCATGCCTGAGGAAGAACTGGACCCTCTGGGTGGAGGAATTTGAGTGAATACAACCTAAGAACAAGTCACCTACCAAAATTAGGAATTTAAAAAAATTCTCAGTTCAAAAAAAAAAAAAAAAAAAACCCAAAACAAATACTCATGCTGCTTATGTGTTTCAGAAGAATTAAACTCGCTTCTGGGTTCATGGAAAGGCACAAGAATGATCCATCATAGGCTAAGGCTTCAGCATTTAGGATTTCTTTAAGAATTCCACCAGATGGGGGCACCCGGGTGGCTCAGTGGGTTAAGCCTCTGCCTTCGGCTCAGGTCATGATCTCAGGGTTCTGGGATCAAGCCCCATATGGGGCTCTCTGCTCAGCAGGGAGCCTGCTTCCTCCTCTCTCTCTGCCTGCTTCTCTGCCTACTTGTGATCTCTGTCTGTCAAATAAATAAATAAAATCTTTAAAAAAAAAAAAAAAGAATTCCACCAGATGAAGCTCTTAACACTCAGAAGTCAAAAGACCAAGGCCGGCTTTTCCGGTCCTCCCTTAAAAAGCACAGAGGCCTGTTAGAAAAAGTTAGGTTTCATTACCTATGACCTATTTCATTACCAGTCCATCCAGGTTTATAGTTTAAGTCTGCCACCAACACTGCTCTCCGCACTTGGGCAAGTTAATACCTCATAGAGACTTAGTTTCCTAGCTGGAAAAGTGGAAGAAAATTTTAGTATTTTTGAGTCTAGAGAAAGTGAATTTAGCTTTAGTGATCATGTGACCGTTCCTACTCCTTTCTCCATCCTCTCCACAGCTCAACACCCTCTCTATGCCTTCAGATAACTCCAGGTCCCCTTTGGGCCTTCCTAGTCACCCTTCCCCAGGATTTTCTGGCTTAACTCTGTAGAGGAAGCGGGAATATTACCTACAGTCTTACAAGTAAAGACCTATCAGCAGAGTCAATCCTAGAAAGGCACAAAGTGCTGAAAGCTCTGGTTCCATCCAAGGATCCAGCTGGGATCTCGCATTTTCCCAGAACAGGCAACAAAGCACAGATCCGAGCTTAGACGGTGGCACTACAAACAACTCTGACTTGAGAGCAGAGCGGGCGCGCTCAGACACACGGCCTCCGCAGGAATGGAAAATGCATGATGGAGATCATGTGGACCTGAGACCTGGCCTGCCTCGGGATGGAGGCCACCCCACACAGCAGGCTCCACTACCAGGGCCAGGGAAGGTCAGTGGAGCTGTCCCCTCAACTCTCGTGGGTGCAGGGTCCTTCCTACTGCAGATGGAAGGGGGCATGTTGGTGGGAAACAATAGGAAAGTTACTCAGGAGGAGGAGGAAAGGTGCAAATAAACCTGTAGAGGGTAAATAACTGTAAGACAGAAACAGCAAAAGGCTAATAGTATACTGTATAAAGAATTCTTCAAAATTTGGGGGAAATAAGCCAATAAGAAAGGAGGTTTAAAAAAAAAATCAGGATGATCAGTTGCCAAATCCTAAAAGAAGAAATACAAAAGGCCGATTTTGGTCTGCACGGTGGGGTTTTTCCTCTGGAAACGTTCCCTCTCCTCTAGGGTTCTGCTGCTTACATGCCTTCTCCTCATCCTTAAGTCCTGGCTTAACGATGTCCCACAGAAGCCTCCTGTCTTTTGCAGGCTGGGGCAGGATTCTCATTTGATAGTGCTGATTCATTTTATCATAATTGGATAATGGACCCTTCCCTGGGACCGTAAGCACATGCATCCATCTTGTATGCTATGATGTCGTGTACACCACAAAAGGGCCTGGCACTGAGATACTCACATTCATTCAACAAATATCAAGCACTCCCTAGGTTTCAGGCATTATTAATGTAAGTGGGAAAACTTTAAAATCACTAGTAATAAGATGGATGCATTAGAACAAAGACACACACCACTGCCGGCCTTAACAGGCAATTTGTTTTTAATGATAATACATGGTGTCTGCAAAGACAAGATGAAATGAGTGCTTGGTTGAAATGAGATTTAATAATGCTCTGAAGGTAATGTAAGGATATGGATCAAAAGCCTTGAAGTTTATACCATGTAGCCTAATCATCTCACTTCGAGGAGGGCCATCTTAATTCCCTATAAAGAAAAAACCAATCTACACGGATATTTGCTGCCTTGCCTACATTAGTGAGAAGCGAAAACAATGTCCCTGCCCAAAGAAAACGGTAGAAGTTATTCTATGTAATGGATCATACACATTGTGTTTTCAAAGAATATTAATGACATGGGAAATTACTTTTTAAAGTTGTGGAAACACCCATAATCTACAATTCACCATAATCTACAATTCACCATCTTAGCCATTTTTAAGTATATAGTTCTAGGGCATTAAATAAATGTTGTATTTGTTCCACAGCCACCACTGCCAGCCACCTCCAGGATACATTCATCTTCCCACACTGAAGCTACCCGTGGAACCCTAACTCACGATTCTTCCCTTCCCCCAGCTCCCGGAAACCAGACTCTACGTCCTGCTTCTGCAAAGGCGACTACCCTAGCATCCCCCAAGGGGAATCCTTTGGTTACTGGCTTGTTCAATCAGCATCAGGTCTTCAAGTTTCATCCATGTTGTAGCGTGTCTGAATTTCCTTTTAAAGGCTGAATGTTCCCCTCTGTGTGTATACCATCCATCTATTATTAATGGACAGTCGGGTGGCTTCAGCCTGCTAGCTGTCATGAGTAACACAGTTATTTGGGGTATATGTACCAGGAATTGCTGGATTGTAGGGTACTTCTAAGGTGTAATTTTTTTTTGAGGAACTGCCATACTGTTTTCCACAGGTGGATGCACCACTTACAGTCCCACCAGTGATGTGTGAGTTTGATTTCTCAGCATCCACACCAACACTTGTTTTCCTGTTTTCTGGATAACTGCCATCCTAATGGAAGTGGCATCTCCCTGTGGTCTTGTTTTACATGTCCCTAACGATCAGTGATGCTGACCATTTTTTCACGTGCTTAATGGCTGTTGCGTATCTTCTATAGAGAAATATATACTCAAGGCCTTCGCTTACCTTTTAATTGGGCTGTCACAATGTCTTTTTAGTATTTATTTTAAAGAGCACACATGCAGGGGGTAGGAGTGGGGAGAGAAGCAGACTCCCTGCTGAGCAGGGAACCACAGGGGAACTCTGGCCCTGATGACTGAACCCGAAACCCATGAATCACAACCTGAACCAAAACCAAGAATCGGCCACTTCAACGACTGAGCCACCCAGGCGCCTCTGTCAACATATTCTTAAGGACAAAAGTATGTATATAATTTTTAGCATGCCAGGAAAAAAAAAACCATACATAAGAGGAAGGAAATTTAACAAAAGATGAACAAAGATGACTTCTTGATAGGAAGATTGCAACTTAATTTCTTCTTTACACTTTGGTTGCAACATGTCTAACAGAAACAACTGGAGGGAAGGAGAGGTTTAAAAATCCGAATCCAACCACAAAGTCAAAGTTTCAATTAAGAGCAGCACCTTAAAAAGTTTCTAAAAGTAGCCTCCAGGAGAAAGACCATCTCCTTCAGCTTGTCCTGCCTCGGCATGGGACAGGTGCCCTCAAGGAGCCACATATCCTCTGGGAGTTGCAGACACCGGAGAGGACTTTGCCCCTTCATTCCCCCCATTTACATACTCCAGACTCCCCCATACCCTCCAAAGAAGAACAATGCACAAAACTTGGAAAGTAGTTCAAAAAAGATGAACCCAATGACAGAATTACATAAAACTAGGGGCACCTGGGTGGCTCAGTGAGTTAAGCCTCTGCCTTCAGCTCAGGTCATGATCCCAGGGTTCTGGGATCAAGGCCAGCATCACCAGGCTCCCTGCACAGCTGGGAGCCTGTTTCTCCCTCTCTGCCTCCCCTTGCTTGTGCGCTCTCACAGGAGCACATGCGCTCACTCTCCCTCTCATAAGTGAATGCTCACCAAAAAAAAAAAAAAAAAAAAGGTTATATAAAACTACATGGCCATGCAAATAACCTGTCTTGAAACATTAATGTAGACCTAATAGGGTCCCAATTATTCAGACTAGACCACATTGTCCTTGAACATCCATCAGAACAGCTTGATAACTCTTGCTAGAACAGCAACACAAGTAAAGACTAAGTGACTTGAGAAATACAAAGCTTTTCAGCATTTAGAGGAATACACTCCCACTAATAATCACTCATGTTTGTTACACTTTGTCAGACTCTTAGGCAAACTTATTTTGCCATTATTTGTAATACAGACTTCACTGATGTAGACTTTCAGCCTCCATGCTGATTTCTCTTGGAGAGCTATTTATTTCCATGCACAGCACATGCAACAGAGGTGCTGGTCAGGTAGAGCTGAAGGAAAATCTGATGTCTTCATTTTACCTAAACAAAGACTTAAGGGAAGAACGAGACTCTCCTATCACAAAAAGATCCCTTAAAAATGCCAGAACAGATTTTAGACCTCAGAAAATTGAAGCATGAATCTAACTAGGTTGACAGTCCTTGATGCTGGTGTTCCCCTCCCCCCACCCAGTCTCCCTCTAACCCCTGCACAATGCCCACCACCACCACCACCAAACCCAAATCAGAAGCTAGGATATTAATTAGATGCTCTGGGTGTTGCAAGAATTCCCGTGGTCTATTCCAAGAGGTTGTACATTTATATATCCTGTTGTGAATGGGGCAAAAACGTAAGTGTTTAACAAGGCAAACACTGTACATTGTCTTTAAGTCCATTTTCATTAAGGCTGTAGTGATGCATTTAACAACGAAGGTTATATTCTAACAATACCGTTGTCACCAGTTACCTTCACAGAAATAAAGGTAATACAGAACACTCAAATATTCACATTCTTCTCAGTCACTTCCAATAGTTCTGCCACCCTGACTGGAGGGTCACATTGCTCTGGCCAACAAGAAGTGAGCAGGGTGTCCTTTGTGAGCTGAAACGCTGAGAGACCGTGTGGGTGGATACTCTGGTCTCTCTTCCCTAGCTTCTGAAGGAGGCAGCCTCCGATTCTAGATGCCGACATCATACACGACCATGTGGACAAGTGACCCCTCATGGACTCAGAGTGGACTCCTTAACACAAGGAGGAAGCAAACCTCTTGTGTTAAGCCATCACCGTGACTGGGGGACGAATGTGTCACTAGGGCATGGAATGGACAATCCCAACTAGTATGATGCAAGTGTAACAGTATTAAATACAGAACATGGTACCAACCACATAGGAGGCTCCAGAGGTTAAAGGAGGGGGGAGCAATTCGAAGCAGTCCCATTTATACTTTGGGAAGACAGGAAGCTCAGAATATAGTCTTTTCAACCTGAACTAGCAAGACGGGGTTCTCAGAATACACAACCAAGACCCTCACATACACGACCCCTCCTTTCCTGATAACACAAGTCCAAGAACCAGGGAGCTAAGATCTTATATTATTTGACACTCCATTTCTACCAGTTTCTCCAGAAGCAACCACTGTAAATTATCTTCTGGGCAGTCTTCATCAGCAGCATCTTGGACATGTACCCTTGTTCATTTATGGAATCGCTCCAGGGTTAAAAATATGGAGAACAAACAGACAAAATTCTTAGGAAGAGAGAATAAACAGTCTAGGAGTAGACAGAGTGAAAGCATGTGCCTTCTTCATTCCTACCAGGATTCCCAGAGTCTGAACCCATTAATCCTTCTACCACCAGCCTCATCCACATAGACAGGAGTCCAAAATCCTTTTTTCAGTTGCTTTTTTAAAATCCAGCTTGTGAATTCTGTAATCTAGTTCATTCTCAAGCACATGACTCTCCAAAAACCTCTTCCTGAAATCGTGCTGAGTCCCTCTTAACGAAATACTTAAAAATGAAGTCTCTAATAGAATATCATAGCTTACAATCTCTCTAACACTGACAAATGCTTGCCTACTGACCCGCTTTATCTCTGCAAATAGGATGGCCATTACAGATGCACCACTAAAAAAAGGAAAAAAAGTCCTTTTATGGATATGTACACATGTCCTAGCTGAGTAAAGGCAGAGGGGCAATGACTGGGGCATGTACCTCCCTTGATTAGCTGAGAACAAGCTTATTCCAGCTGTTTCCTTCTGTATTAATACCCAAGAGAGAAGCAGAGAGGAGGAGTAGAGACCAGCTGAGTGTTGAATGCGTCAAAATGTGTAAAGAATTCCATTTTCTGAGGGTTCTTTCTCAAGAATGAAAGGATAACATTTTCAACCTGGTTGGTTGAAAGACAGAGACCTTCCCAGGGAGCCATACCCTCAAAGACGATTCATGGAAAGACAGAACTACTCTGGGTAAACAGGATGTGTTTAACTGAATAATCCCCAGTAACTATCCAGGGAATCACTGCTCAGTTGTCGTCTCCACGTCCTTTACTCTTTGCCCCATGACAATAAAACTCCACCCCCAACATCCCATTAACACAGCTCCCATCTGTAAATTCCATCCTGCCGGTACCAACAGATCCCATCTTCCCTTGGCTTTCCTGTACCAGAGCCTCTGGGTTTTCTTCCTGCCTCACTGACCGCCTCTTCCTCTCTCTGGCTTGCTCATTCTCATCTACAGAGCCAATGGAGGTGAGGGTTCCGCTATGCTGACTGGATTGGCCCTCTCCCCCAGGCACATTGATCCTTGTAAAACTCCAGTAACAGAGGGCTGCTTTGGGTTCCCAGAGCACAGTGCTCCCTTCATTATAGGAGGTCTGTACAAGCTGGTTGCTTTGCCCAGAAAGCCTTTCCCTTTTTCTTCACTTAACTCCTTTTCATCCTTAAGAGCTCATTCAAATGTGGTTTCCTTAGGTGAGATTTTCCTAACCCCCAGCCCAAGTTAGGCCCCCTTTTTATCCACAAGCAGAGTCCTTATGCCTTTCCTTTATTATTCCATAAGCCGTCTGTAGTAATTTGTCCATGTGACTATTGGATTAGTGGCTGGTTCCATTACTAGAGGGATTACAGCAGAGATGGTCTCAGTTTGGCTTATTTATATCTCCAGCATTAGACACTGTGCTTGGTAGACAAAGCAATTTAATGGAGGAATCTGTATCTACATATCTATCTCCATTAGGTTGTGACTAGATCATAGCCTAAAATTTTTTGACTTCATTTTCTGAACTTCTCCTGTATTAATGTTCGAATAAAGCTAACTTCATAAAATAAGATCTGAGGATACAGCAGAAAGCAATCGAAAGAATTAAGACCTATGGATGAAGGACAGATGTTTACAGAGCTCATTTCAAATGTCTGGAAGTTATGGAAGTAGAAAATGATAAAAAAAATACAGGAATGTTTTTAAATAAGCTGATTATCAAAAGTAAGATGAAAGTATCACATCACTTTCAGCAAATCTCTCCTTTATCAAATTTTAGAATACCAAGAATTCACAGATGCTGATAAACTAGAGCCCTATCAAATAGAAACCCGAAATAGGACATCTGGTGAACACATTTAAAAAAAAAAAAAAAAAAAAAAAAAAAAAAAAGCACACACCACCAATTCTAAGAGAAGCCAAGTTTGTGATGACCAGATTGCATCCGACTCTGGGTAAGTTCAACATAATTGAGCTCAGCAGTTCAAAAAGATGGGCAGAGCAGGCATACAGCAAACCTAATTACAAAGTTTCCCTACCTCGGATAAGGACAGAAAAGAGGACACTCCTAGAAAGTAAAATGGTAGGATTGAATTAATCATTCCATGTATCTTTTGAAACCTCAATTTAATGTTTGCCAGGCTTGACTGCTCTTGTTTTATATCCTCCTCTCCCACCAGAATATAGGACAGGAAATTAAAGAGCATAGTCTTACAAATAGATTTTCTACATTTTAATGTGAGTGATGGGTTGGGGGTGGGGGGCAGGGGGAGACAACATCTGGATCCAAGTTGTTAAAAAAAAAATGGGTGATGTTTCAAAAATAATGTAAATCCATGAAGAATTTACCTTTCCAAAGCCACTTTTTTTGGACAAAAGATCACAAAAATCCATTTTTGATTAAAAAAAAAAAGGAATCCATAATCACAATCTATATTCAAATACTAAGCTAACCTAGTCGCTTAGTTGTGGAATTCAGGCAACACAACCTCTGCCCCTCATCCATAAAATAACCGATCTTCATGTCTTTACAAAGATTAAATAAGATAGCTGTGTGAAGTGCTTAACACCCAGCTATACGCAAAGGCCATACGCAATAGATTTTAGCTACTGTTACTCCCAGCAGTTAGCAGAGTGCCTGGTAGAGAATATGTACGAGAATATATTAGATTTATGGTAGCCAACCACAGATGGAAGTCTTCAGGCCTCAACATCAACCATAAAACTGAACATTTAAGGCCAGTTTTTTTTTTTAAAGGAGGCAAGGAGAGGTTTAAGGAGACAGTAATGGAGATTATTTTAAAGGTCAAATTAGCACAAATAGGATCTGTGCCTGCAAAAGCATGCAGTCTTATAAACTCAAAGTAATCCTAGAGTTCTGTCTAGCTCAAAGGATTGTAAGCAAGCTTTCCAAAAAAAAAAAAAAAGAAAAAAATCACAACTATCCACCCATCCACCCATAGGGCTTTTCTCCTCTCACTTAACCCTGTTCAATTTCAGGAACATTGCTTCCTGATTTACTGCTTCCAGCTTGATTTCTTCTCTGATGCATTTCTCAACAGAGTTTTGTACGCCCACTACCGCCAGCCACTGCTCAGGTTAGTATCCCATTACTTCAGCCTTCGTCATGCGCCCCACAAAGTCAAAAACAAAGGTGTGCTCTTAATATTTCCTCTACAGATTAGGAGAAAGGGGGACTCCAGAGTGATTACTTGGGCCAAAGAACTCTGCAAAGGCCACAAAAAATCAAAACAATACAAATGCCAGATTTCAACTCTTAAGAAGTTCACATACGAACAGTAAAAATAGTTGGCTTATCCCTGTCAGAAGTCAGAAAACCCTAACATTTAACATGCTAATAAAAACAGCATCAAAGAATGAACAGGACTTTTTTATTTCCCTCCATCCTAAACCAACCAACTCCATTCCTGCTTAAGACTAATTCCCAGCAACCAAGGATTTGTATTGCATGAAACTTTCAATATTTCAATGACATTTTTTAAGTTCAGTACCATAGGATTATTTTTTGCAGATGCAGTCTTCATATGGAAGAAGTGAAAGGCAGAAATACAAACACTGAGCAGCGAGGTGATTAAGCCCTCTCACCTTCCTCCTCCTCAAGAGATCAATAGCTTGGGAGGGCACCTGGAAAACAGCCAGCCTAGGGATGACAAGTAAGTTTGCTGGTCTTCCACATCAATTTCAATCAACTGATATTCAAGGCTACTTGGGGTACAGAGTTGAAGATTCTGAAACTGAAAGAGAATCGTGATTACTGTTCTCTGCCACAACCCCTGGCAAGAAGGTCCCATATTCGCTAGCCCCCTAAGAAAGGCCAACTCCCTCACTATGAAGAGGACAGGGGCCGAAACTAGATTCAAACCAAGATTACCTAGTTTCTAGTCTAGCACTTCCTATGTGATTTTTTTGTACTTATGTGTTTTTTATAGAAGTATCCTTCACTTCTCTATGCATCTAAGTCACGCTTACCTAGTTAAATTTTATTTTTATTTAATTTCTTTTTAAAGATTTTATTTGAGACGCAGCAAGCACATGATGGGGGGAGAAGGAAGGGAGAGGGACAACCAGACTCCTCGCTGAGGAGGGAGTCCCATACGGGGCTCGATCCCAGGACTCTGAGATCATGACCTGAGCTGAAGTCAGATGCTTAACAGACTGAGTCACCCAGGTGCCCCTCTCCTAGTTAAATTTTAAATTCCTGAGTGAACAGGCCCTCTAATTCTTATGAAAACCCTCCTCTTCCATATCAGCAGCAAGTGCACGCTTCTGTATGCAGCAAGTCCAGTAGATGACCAGCTGCTTCTTCAGATAGGAACACACCACCCTCCCCTCTCATGTGCTTATTCTCTTTGCCCCTCAATGGTCCAGTGCACAAAAATAATTCGGAAGAGCCAATATTGATCTTGTGTTGGAAATTAAGACCAAGAACTAGTAGAACAAGGACCATGGTGAGGTTCAGACAGGTAAATAGCTACTTAACAATTAGCAATTCTTTCCACCGCCACCAAGAGACACCCACACGCACACATACCTCTCATCCACGGCACTTGGTAAGCATCGAAATCTGCACAGAGGTATAACGAACACCATACATTTGGAAAGACCTGACCGCCTAGTTTCCCACATGTAGCATGCAGGTGTTTCCATGTTGTATGCTGTATACTGCAAAATGTAACAAGCCAATTTGACTATATGAACAGTCCTCAATTTGGGATACTTTGATAGGAAAATACACTGGTGTTCCTTCCACATTAATATACATGTGACTAACGTGCCCATGGTTATAATGGCATCTTAAACCATGACCCAGACTGAACCTGAGTCCAACCAAACCTCTGTACCCAGGTGCCATTTTGCTGAAAAGAGAGGAACGTGGTATGCTGCACAGCAAGCATCAGAATCAATGAAAATTTGGACCATGGGAAGCTCCTCAGGTCCAAAGACCCAGGTACTCCCAGATATAGCATAAGGGAAATATCTGCAAAATGTTAACACTGAGACAAGCCAGTGAGATCTATGGAAACCCCCTGTATCATTTTTCACCTTTCCTAGGTCTAAAAGAAGTTCAGAAAAACCATTTGAAGGGAGAAGAAAAAAAAAAAAAAACCACCAATTTCTTCCAAAGGTTTAAGAAGGAGCTTGATGAGAAAGAACCCCAGTTAGAGCCAGGGGCATTTTAATCACTCACAGGGAAGATGTGGTTGGTGTCTCAGGAACAAGTCCCCAGTCACTGCCCCACCCTAGATTCAAAGTTTTTTTTTCCCAGAAAACTGAGCAGTATTTGAAAAGGCAGGCTATAATCCAGAGCAAGCAGTAACCTCCTTAAAGCAGGAACAAAGGAGCAGTCACAAAGGGGTCACAGAAGCTTCCTACCCTCAACACTTAAGTCCTACCAAAATTTTTCAAAATTATTCATACACATCAAGTCAGCAGTGGTATTTTTTCCACTTAGAATTTCTTAATTTTGAACACAGCTAAAAGACTCAGCAATAAAGATGTCCAAGAATATTGCAGGGAAATTCACCAAGGGGAGTGGGGAGAGAGCCATCATTCTGGGCTCATTTTTAAAGGAACTTAGAAATCTAGGACATGAAGAAAAATTTTCTGAGGAAAGATTACAAGACTTATGTCATTTGGATTTAGATAGAAAATAAATTTTGAGAAAGTTATGCATAAACAAACCTATCATCAGATCTGTCATTTTGTATATTTTGTGTTTCTATTACCATCTCTGTATTTCCAAGGTCAAAACCTCAAATCAACACTACTGAAACTATGAAATAAAGGTATGACTTCTGTATTTGGCTGTTCTCCTGCCCTGAAATAAATTCTAAGGGTGGAATGTTTTTTTTTTTCCATAATTAACATTTTTTAAAGATTTTATTTGACAAGAGGAGAGTGTGTATGTATACAAGGGGAGTGGCAGGCAGAGGGAGAAGCAGGCTCCCCACGGAGCAGGGAGCCCGACATGGGGCTCAATCCCAGGACTCTGGGATCATGACGAGCCCAAGGCAGACCCTTACCAACTGAGTCACCCAGTCACCTGGGGTGGAGTTACTTTTACTACAGAAGGCAAAACCAAGTAAACTCAATGGTTACATTAAGTCACTCTTCACCTCTTGTTTCGGGACCTCCTAAAAAGATGTGCATTTGCCAATTAACCAGATACTAATCGATTTGTGCATATATATTTCAGGTAGTATATATATAAAATGCAAAAATCACCTCTGGTGTAATATTTCAGCATAAGATTAACAGTAGACTAAGGAACATAGGAATATAGCCTGTTCCCAAAGAATCAAGCATTAAAACTGGAAAGACAAAAGTCAAGGAAAAATGTATAATTTCAAGTCGTCGTCTCCCTTGCTCATGGATTCCCATCCAACACAAATTCAAGGTATTATTCCCAGACTGGCCATCTACACCATAAAAGATAAACATACGATCCTTAACAAAACTCCTAGTCTTTATAGCAAGATGCATATTCATGTCTAGAAGGCACAGCCATTTTTCATATAAAAGGAATCTAGTGCCTACTTTGTGGATTCCTGGTTTGGTTTTTTTTTAAACACAGATTATTGGATGAGCACCTATACTTACTAGCAAGAGCACTTAAGAGTCAAGGCTACAGAGTACAAAGGTTTATGAGCTACCGAGCAGCAGGAAGGTAACACTGGATGGAAGTTGGGGCTAGAAATTTAGGTGGTCACAAATGCGCAGTTACGTCAAGTCACTTAGATTCTGCTGGCCAACTCCACAGCTATAAATTCAAGGACCTAAACTACATAGTCTCCATAATTCTTTCTTGCTTTAGAATTCTAAAAACATGGAGCACCTGGCTGGCTCAGTCCATAGAGCATGCAAATCTTGATCTTGGGGTTGTAAGTTCAAATCCCATGTTGGGTGTAGAGATTATGTAATAAAATTCCAAGAACGTGGCTCTTCCTGATCCTGTGACTATAAAACTCACCAAGGAGGACAATGAAGGGGCAGATTTAGATGTACAGTAATTCAGATTATTAACCTACATTTAAACACAAGCATGTTTTTATCAGTTAACATGTAACTTAAACAATATCAAAATCCAATGCTTTCTTAATTCTTTTTTTTTTTAAGATTTATTTATTTGACAGAGAGAGAGATCACAAGTAGGCAGAGAGACAGGAGAGAGTGGGAGAAGCAGGCTCCCTGCTGAGCAGAGAGCCCGATGTGGGACTCGATCCCAGAACCCTGAGATCATGACCTGAACCGAAAGCAGAGGCTTAACCCACTGAGCCACCCAGGTACACTGCTTTCTTAATTCTAAGACTAAAATTTTGCCCATCTCACATGAACATGTTCTACCATTTAAGTTAAATATCCCAAGAAAGTCTCCATATAGTTGCAAGTTGTTAGGACAAAATACACACAATATTAAACTTAACATAAAAGGGATACACAGGAAATGCAAACAAGGACCAAAAAGGTAACAATGTATTTCAAAATTTTGAGATAAAACTCGAGCCTTCATTAGTTCTGGACCAACAAGAGTCAGCCAAAAGCACCCTGTTCTCAATCTTATCCACGTTATCACAAATGTTTTATTTTTCCCTGAGTTTGTGCTTCAAGTCATTGAAAGCATTAATACTAATGAGAGGTAGAACAAAAAGTTTAGTAAACCCAGAGTGTCATGGAACAAGTTACCCCTGATCTATCCCATCACAGTTCATCTTAATTTTTCTTCTACCACGTTGTATTAGATTCACTTTAGACTACTACGGCAAGTCTTAATCAGACGAACTACTTCAGCTCCTGCCCGATAATTAATCTTCATAAAATACAATTTTGCAAGTTAATTTGCATCACACGAGCACAGACTCCCCTCGATACCAGCAGGTGTTATGGTACTTGACGGTACAATTAAGCAAAATGGGAAAATAAAGACCATGCATCTCAACTTTTACCCCTAAACCTGCATTTAGACCTAAATCAAAATCAGTCCTGCATGCTTCTGACCTGCTTAATTCCCTGGATTTTTTAAAGGCACGCATATGGTAGAGAGAAATTTTAAGAAGAATGAAGTTTTCCATCTTAATGAGTCATTTGGATTGAAAAAAGTAATGTGAAACGAAACAAAAGTCAACTTAATGATCAAACTCAGCATGTGAAAAAGTTAGATTAAGATTTCGAAATCAGGCAAATGACTCATAACATGATCATTGTTTTGTGATCCACCTATCAGATGTTAAACACCCCTGCATGGCTTATGATTACAAAGTGCACCCAAGAAAACACTTTGGAATAAGATGAAACTAGATTTTGAACTATTCGCTACACTGTAAGTAGTTAAGGACCAAGTTGCACTAAGATTTTTTGTGTAATCTCCCATTTCCATGTTTGAAGAACTATAGTTGCATGCACTAATTCAAAAGGAAAGCCCATTAAGCTCATTTACTGCCTCTTAATTTCAAGACCAACCCAAACGGAAGCTAACAAAAGCTTTTACAAGCACATGCCTAGCTTTCTTGAATCAATGAGAGTTTTACTCCAATTACAACAAACGGCATCACAAATCATACTTTGTTAGCTAATTTAGGCAAAGGAAGAACAAATGAAAAAGAGAACAGGGATTGGCTACTTATCAGTACCGCTTCAGACAGTAAACAACTACTGCCCATGAAATACAGATGTTTACTAAATCCGCCTGGTCTGGAGGGCACCAGAGCATGGACGAACGGCCTGACTTCCCTCGGCCCCCGAGTCTGCTCCTACAGAGCGGGAAGGGCAATGCCAGCTCCCTGCCGGGCGGGAGCGTCTTGTAAGCACAGATCAGCACAGGAGCAGTAGTGCATGAGTTTTTCTTTTCCAGGTCTGAACCCACATGAAAATCCATCTTCTGTTCCACACCACAGTGCTCTGCAGCACCCTTCCGCCTGCCTTCACAAAGGTTTCTGATCAGGTTTATAACAATTGCCCAAGTTTAGCACCATGGAGAAGGAATAACCACGACGGTGAGCCGGCACTTCAGACAGTTTTTAAAACCGATTTTAAATACGCTAGTTCCTATTCCCCTTGATAATGTATATGAACAAATCTCCGCGTCTCACATATGGTCATATTAATTCCCATGTTGTCACACTTGACCTCCAACAGGATGCGGTCATCAGTGGAACCAGCTTCGTGAGAAAGAGACCCTTGGAATGGTGTCAAAGCCGCACACCTTCTAAAGTTACTTTCTAAGGTCCAATACAACTTTTCACGTGGGGGATATTATGCTTTACTCTCCTGTACTGCCCCCTTCTTCTGCAAACTAAGAACCACGTAAATAGAGATGAAATCCTATGCTGGCCCAAAAGCAGTTGGTGGGGGAAAGCATGTAGTTCTACACAAATTTGTGGAATCTGTTTTTCTGCTGGGGATCAGCACTGGCAACATCCCGAATAGTATGTCCCCCTACCCACCCACCCCCAAGGCCCATCCTGGCCTACACTCCTCCCTGAACGTGAGTCCCTTTCATTCCCTCCTCTCCTCTTTCCCCAGTTATTTCCTTCCCATTAGAAAACCTTCCCCAGGGGCACCTGGGTGGCTCAGTGGGTTAAAGCCTCTGCTTTCGACTCAGGTCATGGTCTCAGGGTCCTGGGATCGAGCCTGGAGTCAGGCTCTCTGCTCAGCAGGGAGCCTGCTTCCTCCTCTCTCTCTGCCTGTCTCTCTGCCTACTTGTGATCTCTATCAAATAAATAAATAAAATCTTAAAAAGAAAAAAAACCCTTCCCCATCTCTTTAAAGGAAATTCTCTGTATCCTCCAAGCCCAAATGGAAAACTACTTCCTAATGAGCTCAGAAAACCTCTCCCGGTCCCCACATGCTTCAACAACCCCTATTTCCTTTGGGCTTCTATTTCAAGGTTTTTTCATCCAGTGTTTCCCTCTGCTCTGATGCCAGGGGCCCTGACCCATGCCCAACAGTGTCTGGCATGATATAAAGAGGTCCACACATCTGGCATTATCTCCCACTATGAGCAGTAGGCACAGTGTTAAAGTTGAACAACTCTTCATCCTTCCACACCTCCATCGTCAAGTTAGTGGCACAAACCTAACAAACAGAAGGAACTATGAAGCAAAACACTTGGGTTCACAGCATAGAGTCTGGATCCACACCACCTGGGTTTGAAGCCCACTCCAACGTTTTGTAACCTTGGACAAGTTCTACGCTTCTATGCCTCAGTGTTTGTTTTCTGGTCTGTAAAATGGAGGTAACACTGCTCACCTTTTCAAAATTGTGATGATCAAAGGCATTAATGAAAAGTGCTCAGAACGGTGTCTAAGAGCAAGCACTCCATGGGTGACCATTTCAAATGCAGGAAAGTCCACATCATGGGCTACTGTGCATGAACTTCTGTATATACCATAAAAGTCAAAGTGCTGATTATTCTGTTGGTGAAACCATGGGAGTCGAATCATCCCCAGGAAATAATTTCGGTCAGCTTAGCTGTTAAATACTCTTTTCTTACCCCATTTCTATTACAAGTTTGTCCAAGTCATATCTAAAATTTACAAACAATTTCATGTCCCTATATTTCCACCCTTGTGTCATAACTACCTTTTGGAGTTAGCTTAGATAATACAGGTGGACCCTGCATTTCCCCAAATGCCAAAACTAAAGAGGTATAGAGGTTGGGGGGTGGGAAACCACAGCCAAGTGAAGGCATTTGAGATTAACTCCCCTCCTGCTAGTCTTACTTTGTGAACCTGCTCTTAATTCTGATCTTGTGCTGACAATTAATCAAATCATTCCCCTCCATTACACTTTTGATAGAAATCTATTTCCAGAAGCCATTTTCCCCTTTGTATAATTTAATA
The DNA here is from genome assembly GCA_004024625.1 of Mellivora capensis. Taxonomy (NCBI): domain Eukaryota; kingdom Metazoa; phylum Chordata; class Mammalia; order Carnivora; family Mustelidae; genus Mellivora; species Mellivora capensis. The sequence goes on along the minus strand of PISX010005082.1, from coordinate 10,187 downwards.
GAGGGGTTTAATGCAGCCACAGTAATGTCATCTAGAGCTGACTGAATCCCATACGAATCCCGAAGTGTACCCCCCCCCCAGCCTGAAAAGTCTAACCTAACGTTTCACAGTTTAGTAGAAAACAAGACCTGAAATAAAGGGTTTGTTATGGAAATTCTGACAGGAGGACAGCGAAGCCTTAATTCTGTCACCAAGAAATGTTTCCATGTTTCCCTTCATGGCATCATTCTTTCCTCTAATACAAATCCAGGCTTTGTAAGTACCGCAAAAGTTTCCGTTTGGCTCTGAAAAATGTTTTCTGCAGAACCGTTTGAATGGGGAGCCCTGCTCCACCCTGCCAGGCTGGTAGTTCAACACACTCACTTCGGAGAAGTGGAGAGGAGCCTGGGCTTCGTGGGATGCTCCGGGGATGAACGCGTGCAAAAAGTCAGCGCTCCTACACGTCCGGCATCTTACAGCATTTACCATTCATCTTCCCTCTCCGTAGAGGGAGATTTTTTTTTTAAGAATTTATTTATTTATTTGACAGAGATCACAAGTAGGCAGAGAGAGAAGAGGAAGCAGGTTCCCTGCTGAGCAGAGAGCCCGATGTGGGGCTCCATCCTAGGACCCTGGGATCATGACCTGAGCTGAAGGCAGAGGCTTTAACCCACTGAGCCACCCAGGCACCCCCGTAGAGGGAGATCTTTAAAGTGACTAACTTGGTTCTAACAGTTCCACTTGGGTGTTTCTATTGCCATGCTCATGCGGCCCTTCTCACATCAAGACACAGAAACCTTTCGGGTACATGAAGTTTAAAAATATCAGGATCAATAAAGCTGAGCTACTACTCCCTCTGGAGCACGGTCGTCTGCTTTTGGCGGTTAGCCATCTCGAAGCAAAACAAAACATTTAAAGGACAGTACCAAGTACGTGTGGTGGAGCTGGTTTTAATTTTTCACTCTGTACCCAAGACCTCTTCCCGCTCAGGCTATGGTCTATAATAGGCTCTTGCTACATTTGTGGCAATAAGATTCATTATGGATGCCTGGATACATCTGTAAAGACAGGAGGCACACTGAGTGCTTTATCCCTCTTAGGTTTAGCATTGCCCAGAAATTTTAGATACAAATTAGCATTTTCTGTTCTTTATTTTGAATGGAGATGCTTAGCCTCAGAAAATACTTTTCCTTAAGTCACTAAAGATCTATCCTAGTTGACAGAACTGTGAACTATAAACTAGATTTTTAAAAATGGTATGCAGGCAGAAGTCACTGTGATCCTTCTGGCTATGGACATTCATATCATATCTCTCCTTTTATATAATCACACACCCAACAAATATTTATACAGTCTCTACCAAGCGCCAGGCACTGCATTAAACCCGGGAGATGGAAATAAGACTCACTCCTTGTTCTCAAGGCTAGCAGAGAGGACAGACAATACGGGGTGAAGGGTCCTAGGAGAAGCAGAGCATCCAGAATAGTGAGGAGGATGGAAAAGGTCAGAACTAAACTTTAGGCTAAGACTTACAGGTGAAATAGGTGGTAGCAGGGGAAAACAGACACACACACACACACACACACACACACACACGATTTGAACAGGACACTTTCTGGGAAACTGCAATTTATTTGCAATGACTGGTGGGCGGAAAGCAGGAAAGCATCCTTAGATGAGTCTGAAAAAGCAAAACAGACTACTTGAAATGTCCTGGTCAGGAGCTGGACTTCACTCTGACGGGGAAACTCTGCAATGAATGCTATTTTGAAAACAATCCTTTGATGGAAAACAAGTGAGCAAGCTAAGGGTTCATGGACCTAAAAACTTGGGTCTGAATAACATTACTTAGGAGAGTGAGACACTCAGAGCATAGTAAAATCATTTCATCATAAAATTAAAGCAGAAACTCCCATGTTAGATTCACCTACAAAAGTATTAGGATTCCTACCGCTTAGAAAGAGGAACCACTCCTCCATAGGCTACAGCATCTGATTCTGGCAGCGGGTGTGTGAGTAAAACAGAATGCTTGCACTTAACACACTATGTGAAAGCAGCAATTCGGAAAGCCATTAATGAGAAATTGTTTCCGAACAAGGATGGAGCACCAAACGTGAATCCCGGTCAGTTCTGGCCGCATGTCCCCGCTTCTACCAAGTATTCGTGCGTTTTTGCGGAGGCAGAAAGTGTTGGAAGCAAAAGCAGTTCCAAATGCCCATCTCTACCACGCTTCTGTTTTAGGTATTCCTGAACAATTTCATCTTTGGAGCAGAAATAATACTTTGATCAGACCTCAGCACAAAACCGCCAGAATTTCAAATTACACCTTTCCATGGATTGGTGTTTCTGGAATTGCACTGATGACCGCGGGAGCTCACTTTTCATTTGCATAGCTTCCAGTCTGAGGAGTAACCAGCAAGAAATGGGGTGCTGAGATGCTAATCCCAGGTCTGAAGATGGAAACTCCTGGTGTCAACTGTAAAAATCAGCGGATTGTTACTGGTTTAGGAGAGCTGATCCAGAACATAAGGAGAAGTCTGTTAAAGGCATTCTATTTACCCAGGCTTCAGCCCCCCCTTCTATCTCCTGGCCCTTGGTGTCCATTCTGCTTGGCTCCCAGCATCCTATAAGCATCCCATAGTCTGTGATAACTAGACAACCTTTTGTGAAAAGCTGCCAAACTCCATTCCCTCTGTTAGAGGTCATCCTCCCTTAAATCAGCCTGGTTTTCTGGAATTCCTTTGCTTACACAGCCATGAGGGGGAGGGCACAGGAACTTCTTTTCCCCCCCTCAAACATCAACTTTCATTTTTTTAAAGATCTTATTTATTTATTTGACAGACAGAGATCACAAGCCAACAGAGGCAGGCAGAGAGAGAGGAGGAAGCAGGCTCCCTGCCGAGCAGAGAGCCTGATGTGGGGCTCGATCCCAGGACCCTGGGATCATGATCAGGGCCAAAGGCAGAGGCTTTAACCCGCTGAGCCACCCAGGCACTCCAATCAACTTTCATTCTTATAGAAGGGATAAGAAACACCATCCCACTCAGGTGAGCTAATAGAAAGATCTACCCTGAAACATGCCTTCAGAATGGACTGTCAAAGGCTGAGGGAAACCGTTTAATCCCTAACTGCTTGCTGGAAAATAGCTTCGGTTGGAGTCACAGGTTAAATACAATATTTGGGGTGTGCTTAGAGAAAAGGCTCCGGGTTCAGAACGGATTCAGAGCAGCATCCTGAAGTCACAAATATGCATTTGATTCCCTGCAGACCCCCCAAATATCCAGTGTTGATCATTCTGAATCACAGTCCTCCCTTCATCATGGTCACTGGTGGGGATGGATTCTGAGGTTGTCTCTAGGTGTGGATCTAGCTAAAGATCCTAACTTGGTTGTTCATTTTGATTTGTGACATTAAAGAATAGGGGAGAAAAAGCAGGAAAAACATGCTAAGATGAATCCGATCTATCAGGCTAGGTAAGTTACTTGGCACATCAAATAAGCAGGGCACATTTGGAGGCTGTTTCTATCACTGAAATTTGAGAAGTGCGCCAGTCCTGTTGGGGCGGGGGGGGGTGGTGGTCGGAATCAAGTTGGCTCCTTCCCTTTTCCAGTGGTGAAAGTAATAGATAAGACCATTTTGGCTCCACTGCCCCAGAGGAAGACAAGACTCGAGCAGTGTGGCAGGTGGCTGTGCTTCGCAGGACAAGAGTTTTTGGAAGCCCTGGCCAAACTAGACTACCGACAGGAGTCAGACCTTCCAGGCTGGAATCTCAACTTCATCAATGACCAGGTCAGACAAACCTTTCTCCCTCTCCTGGTGGGAGGAGGGGTGAATAGGCTGTGGGTGAGGCCCTGCTCTCTGCTAGACTCGCAGGAGGAAATGAGCTCTGAGTAGATCAAGCAAACCAGGAGAACACAAAGCCAAACAAAAATCAAAAGGCAAATTCTGTCCTGGGGGTATTTCAGATCTACAAAGGGACAAGCTCGTGTGCATCTCTAAGAATCTTAAGAAAACTATTTCATGGCTTCTGGATCTGCTCTGCACTCCTCTTTGCTCTCCACAGTGTTTATGGCCCCTGATTTCAGTATTTGGGGCAGCATATGTTCACAGGGGGACCCTCCTGGGTGACCTGCCCAGGTAATACCCACTTTTTCAGGGCTGCCCACCCAGACTGCAGCCTAAAGGACACAGTGTCCATGAAGTACAATCTAAGAGATCTTCAGAAAAGTTTCCCTGCTTCCACTCAGACTGCATCTCGGGGAAGGGAAGAAGCAGGGGGGAAAATCTTTATGTGCTTATAAAAGGCTGTCTACATAGCACAGATCAGAAATCAGAAACCCAGTTTTGAAGGATGACACCTAACATCGAGTCAATGTTAAGAACTGGAAGACTCCATGAAGTAACAACTATTTTAAAAGCCAGCTCCTATGAGGTGGTGACTCATTTGGAGCATACGCGCCTCTCTAAAGTATACTTAGCTGCAGATACCGCGTCTGACCAAAGGGACATACTACACACCGGGAGCTAGAAGTTGCTGCCTCCATCGGGTGAGAACAGTTAAGGAGTAAGAGAGTCACCCCCAGCTACCATCTCCAGAGGGTATGTTGCCAAAAGTACAGGATGAGAAGGAGATACTCCCTTGAAGAATGGGACTATCAAAGAGAGCAGGAAAGATTTTAAGTTGGAGAACATTAAGAGAAAACAAGTATACTCTAATTTAAATGTAGTCTAAAATGGTCAGATGTTAGGGGCACCTAGGTGGCTCAGTAGGTCAAGGGCCCAACTCTTGGTCTCAGCCACGTCTTGATCTCAGGGTTGTGAGTTCAAGCCCCACACTGGGCTCCATGCTGGGCATGGAGCCAACTTCAAAATGGCCAGATGTTAGTACTTTGGAGAATGCTAAAATGGAAGTGTTAGGTAACTGTATACTTGTGCAATTAGAAAGCACTGTCCTGAGCTAACATCCAGAAGTTATAAGAGAATCAGCATGTGCTTACTCGAAGTCAAATACAGAGGACACATGCTAAACAAAATGTGGCAAGCAGATAGCAGGATACAAATAGGTTGTATATGAAATAGTTTATGATTTAAGACTTGTAGATGCAGTACAGAAACTCACGTAAGGAGACCTCTGGTTTACTTCTTCAAACAACAGTGCATAAAGTCCATCATCACTGCTGTATTTTGTTTAGTTTATAAAAACTAAATTTCAAGAATTAAAGGCAATTCAGGGAAGGATATCCACCATATATTGGGGGGGGGGAACCAAATGGCGGGATTTAAAATTTTGATCTCTTAAAGCTATGAGTAGATGGATATCTTAAAAAGAACTTACCCCAAGGAAGAGAGGAGATAGAATTTCATTTTTTATTTTACGGGAGTTATGCCAACATAACACTATTATTCTGTTAAGCCACTCAAAAAAGTCCATACAGTCTTGGGGGGGGGGGAATCATGTAGGCCCCCCCTGTGCCCCTAATAACAGCCACTCTGATTTCACCAACAAAACGGACTCCAACAAGCAGGTCTAAAAGAGATCAACCTTATCCTGAAGTCTCAGTACGTAAGAAATGGTACAGTTTAACACGCCCCCTTTCTCTTATGTTTCCATAGGTCCCCACCCAAATATTACAACAAACAATAGATGCAAATCACAGTTGCCCAGAACCACACTTTCCACGTTTAAACTCCTTTTTTAAAAAATCACATTTCAAGCCAAGATCCAAACATTGCCTAATGTAAGTTCAAGTCCACAACTAAGAAAAGTGAAGAGCTCCACCTTCCTTTCATCTCTTATAAAGAGGGATGCAACACGCTGTTCTCTTTATTCTTTAAAGGAATAGCTCTTGATCTCCCAATGTTACTGATTTTTATTCAATAGGGGTTTGAAGCACCTGGTGAAGGTAGAATATGACACCATAAAATACCTGCATTGAAAACAGATTTAGAAATTGTAAGAAACAAGTTCATGAATTTGAAGAACTTTAGAAGTTAAACCAACTTGCACAATTTTTTAGTTATAAGTACACAGTGTCTCCCTAATGTGCTTACCATTAAACAGTGTTAGGATAATATTTCCCACATTGAAAAATACACTTCCCACTTGCCCTAATAAACCGACGCCCAGATGGGAAATGTAACCAGAACTAAACAAACATAATATAGTGAGGAGCTAAAAGGTGCACTAAGACCCTAGGATGCCTTCGCAAGGTACAAAGTATTAAGTTTAAACAAATAGAGGGAGGGTATAAGAAATGAGATACTTGACGTGTGTAAAAAGGGACTACAGATCTAAGGTGGAAAAAAATGGATTTCTTTTCAGATGCAATCAATAGTATGTATACACATTAAAGGTCACGTTCACCCTAAAGGAAAAAACATGCCTTCTAGCACAGCAACCCATTATAATCTAGGTAACTTTAAAATGTGTTAACTTTGTTCTGAACAATAATCAGTAATTAAAAACACAAAATCACTACAGTGATGTACGGCCTAAGATTAGTTACAATGAGTCCAACCCGATACAGAGGTAAGAGATAAAGAACAAAAAACGAGCAAGAACAAGAAAAGCCACATGAATACAAAGTGATTCCATTTCTTTTCCTCAACACCCACACAAAGACAGCAGTTTCTGACAAGAATGTTCTTGGCAAAAAATAAAGTTACAGGAAGGTTTTGGTTTTTTTTTTTTTTTTCAATGAGAAAAAGGCAGCTCCATATGCAGATTACTAGGCGATACGATTTTTTTTTAACGGCCCAAATTTACAGACCTCATTTTGAAAATATCTAAGCATTTTTTTTTTTTTTTGGATCACAAAGAAAAGATGACTAGAAATACTGTCCCTGTTTGGAATGCTTATTTCGTGTTGTACTTGAAAATAAAATCCAATGTGGCAGCTTACCTTGGCACTGGAAGCCTTGTTTCCCAAACCCCCTGAAAAACAGAAACAACAAGGTATCTTAACATATTTTGTGTTGTATAACATATTTTAAGCCAATTATGAGACACAGTATTCAATAGAATTAAGGGTTTGTACATGAAAAGCAATGATTCTATAGTAAAAACATGCCTAGATAGTGTACTGAATAAATTCAACTTTGGGGGGGTGGGTGGGAGAACTCTGTATAGCCTTCAAAGCCTCATTAAATTATTTCAATGTATCAAGGTTCTTTCCAGTTCACACTTTGTTAATGATACTTAAGTTTCCAGACAAGAACATGACTATGATATTCAGAGTTGGTATAATATTCGGCAAATAAAGACTTTACGGTTGAAGGAAGTGCTTTAATTCTGTCCCTAAAGACAAAATGAAAATCCTTTTTCTCCCTAAACACAACTAAAAAGTGGCTTCATTTGTTATGAAGGTACTTCAAATAGGTGTCTAGAAACCGCCAATCGGTACTACCTCACATTAAATTTTGGTTTAAAAGGAGCCAGATTTCACAAAATATCATTTTTATTGGTTGTATCTGAAGTTAACGATCTAATTTTCTTAGAGCATCAGTAACATTCAAAGCAAATACAGAAGCTATTTTGTTCTGGTAAATTACTTTAGAAGACTTACTATCTGAGCAGAGAGCCCTCGCAGGGACATAAAATTGTAAACACTGTTTCAACTATGATGAACCGCATTACAATTCTTAGTCATGATCTCTTGCTTTACATAGCATTTTAAGTTGACAAAGCACTTCATATATCTTTATAACTTAGTCATTCCCCCCAAAATACGTAAGCCCAAACATTTATAGTTTTAAAGTATCAGTATTTTGAACAAACTTGTAAATTAAGGACCTACAGGCACCATGAAAGACAACTGGAGTTAAAACCACTGCTAGATGATCCTGGTATTTTCTTGGAACTTTCAAGTAGTTTCTGGTTAGGTGGAGAAGCGTTACAGGAATTACTCAGGGAGGAAGCTGACAGGGAGACCTTTATTTTCCACTTCACATTACACCTGATCCAAAGTGCCATAGCAGGACACCAGGGGCTCAATCCTTTAGAGCAACTGATAGTGGAAAGACCTTGGCTAGCCTGGTCATGTATGTTGCAAGTACCTTTCCTAATTCATCTACTTTCCCCCCAAAGTAGTCCAGAGTCTCAGTGTTCCCTTTTTATGGTATCTCCCAATTGGCATGGGAGGCTGAAGATGTCCCCTTAACTAGATGCAGTAATCTCTTGCCCTGATGCTCCAAGAATTTTTAGCTAGCCTTGATGCTCCAAGAACTTTTAGCTAGCCTTATCTACAGTTACTTTGAGCACAACTGCTTCATATGCTGACTACAGTGAAAACCATTTGCAGAGGTGGCTGTGCTTTTTGTGAAAACACTTCTGAGATTTCTAAAAAGGAAAGGAAAATGCACCTCCTTTAGCATTGTCTGTGGGGGACTCTCCCTTACAGATACTTTCCCCAGGTACCGAATAGCCATCCATAAAGGAAAAGTTAAGCATCATAGCACCTTTGTTGGACCCTTAGAAGCGATTTCCTCCAGATGTGATGGATTCAGATAATGCCACCCATAAAGGAAAAAATTAAGCTCCTTATGAGCACATCTGTGGGGCTCATGATTTCCCCCAGGTGTGGTGAACTCAGATGCCATCCATAAAGGAAAAGTTAAGCATCTTATTAGCATCACATTTCTGGACTTTACCCTTGGAGTTGTTTCCTCCGGGGTTGGGGGGTGGTGGTGATGGATTCACACAGCCATCCATAAGTTCTGCCTAGGGCCCCAACAAGATACATGCCACCTGGAGGGTTAGTGGCACTGTCCCCGCAGTCGCCATAGCTCTGACTTGGGAGTTTCCTACCTACATTCAGGAAGAGGAGATAGAAAAAGCCCAGGTATCTGCCACCTTAGGAAAAAAAAAAAAAACTTCTTACTGCTCAAACTAGAGCACCTGGGGTTCCCTGAGGTTCAGCTTTCTAAACTTTGGGGGTCTTTTCGGGGTGGAGGGGGTGTCACCGATGTTTTGAGAGTAAGAGCCATTAGCTCTCACCAGAAAAGGGTATATACAGTTCTGCCTAGTTTCGCAGGGTTCAAAGACCCCCGAAGGCCATCCCTTTATCAGTCCCCACCCCAAAACCCCTGGACTCACAATGCCGGCATTCACTGTAAACTCTGTACCTGAACTCGCCTTACGGTAGTTTTCTTAACTAGGGCCTCTGTCCTCATCTACCGGGCTGCAGGTCTAATCTCGTGTTGACAGGGTCTATTTTAAATGACTCCCTCTGCCCTTCTGCCATTTGCCTGCTCCGTTTTAATCCCCCCTCCCCCACGGCAAGCTTTCAACAGTTTGCTGCCCCTCCGCTCTCCCTGGGCTCACCCAGACGAGTCCGGTCTCCCGTGCCCAGCAAATACAAGCGACAGTAGGCAAGGACCCAAGGTTCCAGAGGAGTCCAAGCCGCTGGGAAACAACACCCCCCGCCCCCCTCCCTCCCCACGAAGGCGCCCAGCCCGGCGCGTCTCTAACTTGGACCGCGCGGCGCAATCGCCGCCGCTCCCCTCTTACTCCGGGCAACTCTGCCCTTTGGATTCTCTTTCTCGCTCTTCCCTTCGCTCGCACCCAGCGAGCGGCGCTCCCCTGTCCGTACCGAAGGGCGGGTGCGCCGGGGAGACGGAGGGGACCCGCGGAGGCGATCCGGGTCGCCGCGGCGCGGGGCCAGCCGCCCCCTGCGGCAGGGGGTGTGTGACCCGCCGCCGACTTCCCCGGGAGTCCTGCCCGCGAGTGTCCCCGGCGCGCGCGCGCGTCGTTCCGGGCGAGAGTTGGGACTCGGCCGGCTCTCTCCCAAGTTCCCCGAGTGATCGGCCCCAGAGTGGGCGCGCCCGGGCGAGGGTCCCCGGGAGGAAGGGACCCGGACTGGAGAGGGACCGGTCCCCAGCCCCGGGCGCCGCGAGGTGGGGGGCGGGGGGGTGTGGTAGGGAGGAGGGGTCCGGGCGGCCGCCGTGCGCCCCGGCCCGCGCGCACCTACCAGATGAAGTCGGTGCAGTGGCTGCAGAAGGTGGGCTGCTTGAAGAAGCGGGCGATGAATTTGTGGTCCTTCACCTCGTGCACGTTCTTCTGTCTCAGCGCCCCTTTGCGGGCGAAGCGGTTGGCCACGTCCTGAGACGCCGTGGAGTCGTTGGCCGGGAAAACGTCAGCCATGGTCCCCCAACCACCTCTTGCCTCCGCCGGGGAGCGGCAGCAGCCGGGGAGGACCCGGGGGGGGGGG